>JAPERM010000283.1:0-10894 GCA_030411635.1 Fusarium sp. MBC 119 | reverse complement strand
GTAGAGCAAACCTTGAATAGTTGCGTGGGACTATGTGATAGTGCTACAGGTAGGAGAGTGGCGTGAACATGATACCATGGTCAAGTGTGAATCAGCTTGGTACAGTTTGGCTGCAAGTTTTCTAGTTTGGAGACGGGTGACCGGAATATGTCCTACCCAGAAATCCTCTGTCCTGACCCTTGCTCTGTGGCTATCTAGACTAGCAGGATATATCTGGAACTACGCAGAAAGGTATCGCACACTAAACACCCACTGGCCCTGATGACGACATATTCGTATGCTTTTGAGTTTGGTTTCATTCACCCTTCAGTGAATTGGTCTTGCTGATGCTCTCCCTCGTCGAGGCCTTTTTCTTACTTCGCGACTTGTCCGGGCATAACACAGTAAAGTTGATCAGCCACGAGAAAGGATGGAGCAGAAGTTAGGCAAAACGGCAACTTCAGCCACTTGGTTGAGTAAGACTCTGTAGCCAAGTTAGCTGTGTCAATTGCTTATGTAAACGTCAAAGAAGGCTGGTACTTATACTTAGTTTGCCAGTAGCTGGGAAGTCGGGAGGACGAGTCCTTCGTCAATTGTGCTCGTGGACGCTGCTTCTTGGGTGTGTCTTGATGAACTCTGGCGGTCGACAATGACAAAAAGAGATCCGGAGTATATCCGCGAATGCCTCTAGAGTCGATGATTAGTCTCAAGGCAGTCGTGCTAGTCGGCGGTACCACAGTCACTATCGATTTCGTTTAGCGTTCTTTGCACAGGATTCGTTTTATTCTTAACTTAGCCTTTCCCTAAGATCAGCTCTTTCATGATTGCCGCTAGTGGTCGAGCATGGGACACCATCAGCCATCTTGAACAGGCCGCGCTTGAATTGAAGTCGCATGTAGTATTGACTCTGTGGGCCTCGCTTGAGACTCTCCCTTAATGTCCCTGTTATTCCAGGCCATCGCTTCGGGCGCCTCCTGGGCCATCCATATTTAGCATTGATCACGACGCTCTAACCTCTGGTTCCTGCTACTCTCTTGATGATGCAAATAGAGGAATCTCCGTATAGAGCTTGGTAGCAACAGCAAGAAATGAGCAGCGATTCTTCGTGTCCCTTGAGACGTCGCTTCTGCACCATAATTGACAAAAGGCCCCGTCTGGTACATTTCCAGAAACACAATTTGGTCAACGGCCATGGCGAAGTCATCCTTGCAAAGGAGCCAGTCAGCGGTCAGCAACAATCTAATTAACAGAAATTTTCATGCTAAACTTTATTGACTCAGAGCTCCTCTCAGGATCTATTCGATCGCATTGAGAATCCCGCGTATTCTTTCGGTTATCTGTTCACTCCCAAACAAATACTAGTGACTAGATCATTCTAAAACTCCAATCGCGGTTACAGATTTTAATAGTGAGCCAACGCCTCAAGTCTCCGCGCAAAGCATAAAGTCCAACCGAATTATATAGAGCCGGCGTGCTCGTTTCCTTTGTGTCCAAGAGCAGTCCGCCGCAAATACCCAAGGGACCGCGATGCTGAACAATAGAGTCGAGGAAACCGCAGCATTCTTTTGTGCATTGCGTCATATGGTTTAAGTAGAACCTTCTATTCGGCTGTAGTGATGCGACCTCTTGTCATCAGAGCTCAACGGTCCAGCCAAGAGCTCTGATGCTTTGATCACCAAAAGGCTACAAGTGTCAATATCAGCCTCTCACTTGGTCGGCACTCACAACCCAAAGAAGCAGCTCATCGCCTGCCGAAGGACCAGTTCATCCTGTGTAACGTGGTGTGTAGTTTGTCTAAACGGCAATGCTAAGAATCGTACCGACGTGGCAACTTCACAAATAAGGTGATCCAGGTCAAGCCATCGATAGGTGGCCCAGCGAAGGTAGACACCTCACGTCTTTTCCTCAAATTCAATTAAACGGCAAAACGCATTGTCACAATTTAAGACACACACGATCAAAACTGTGTGTTTTTTATTCACTCGATGTCTTATCTTACAAAACCGGTTACGCCTGAGGATGTGGAGAACGACAACGTCTCCACGCCCGACCTAAGGTGCCCTCTTGGAATTGCTCCTTTTTACTCAGTCGAGGTGATATGATATGTCCAAAGCGTATATCACTATCAGATACAAGGGTATCGGGTATTCTCAAGCACCGATCGCACCCATTCGATCCTTTCTCTTCTATAACATGGGACCGGGATCCAAGTGCAGACCTCGGGTCAGGAACCACGACGTAGTCACAAATGCGCATCGTCCGGACTCGCTTGAGAATGCCTCCGATCCCCAGTAATGGCGATCATTCCTAAACCGGGCAAGAGAGTCTCTGATGTTGGGGAGAGCGATCAAGTTAAAGATGAAAGATGAAAGATAGCGAATTGCTGTGCTATGATTTACTATGATTTACTATAATATAGTAAAATATACCGTAAGATACTATGTTATACTATAATATACTAAGCTACATTCATTTCCTGCCGGCGATAATAAGGAGTTGTGGCATTGTGGGGGAGAATAAAGATAGCATGTAAGAATTGATGTGAGCTCAAAAAGCAATGCAAAGAACTCGTGCATACCTCAAGCGGAGAATCCATGTCTTTTACGCTCAGGTATCCCCCACTTCCTTAAGTGCTTGTAATGCGCGTCGTGGTTTCTCAACTGCCAACGTTATTCTTTTTCATACTAATTGATGAAGCCTGGTGGCCCTCTGACGTTTTGGACTTTGTTACTGTCCCAGACGAGGCCTTCCTGCATACTTGAAGGCTGGACTCCCAAGTCACCAGAGTTGGATAGAGTGAGAAGATGCTGTATCCGAAGAGCAGGGCGAAAGGACGAGACCGAAGTCCAACAGAAGCACCGGGATGCAGCCTCGAGCTTTGCTATGGGGTTGGATTCTGTTTTATCTGAGTAGCGCCACTGCAATCGTTTGCCATCTCGTGCTTGATGGGAACTGACAAAGCGCGTGGGTTAAGCTGGTAGCGAAGAAGGACCTCTGGGGGGATGCAGTTTCGGCTCGCACGCGAATATAGATTAGGCTTGACTAGGGAAACGAAGAGAGCTCACTCACGCTAGAGATCATGTGTATCGTTTGGGAATTCAATTAGCAGGCACACGGCCCCGGGGCCCGTGATGGTCTCAGGCTTCAGCTTCATGAAGAGAAGGCCTAGAACCGGTAAATGAAGAACTTGCGGCAAGTTCATTACGTACTGGGCTAGGTAAGAACTTTCGGTCTTACTCGAGGCAGCAGTCCAATGTGCCTACTGGTGTATTTATTGATCACGAACTATATCCCCTTCCGCATCGGGGGCACGTCTAGATGTGATCGTATAGTCGGCACTAAAGGTGAGGTTGAAGGTCAACAAAAAAAAAAGGAAATACTAGATGCTGGATGCTGGATGAGGAGCGGGAGCAAAAGATGCGAAGATATCATTGGGGTTTCTTTCTTCTTTGGGCTCTGGGTTGCGAGATTTAGGTTATCAACAGACTATATCGACGAAAGTGACCGTGTCCAAGTGGGCCGGCAATGCCATCAATAGGGTACAAATTCCTTGTAGCGCTTGACATCCACAGGGGCACAAATGAAGAAGGAACCAGGATACAAACTGGCTTTAAGCCGTTACCAACTTGACCCCAGCATGGAGCTGATTAGTGAATGCGAATTTGCCTTTAATAGCGACGAGGTCCAACTCCTTGGCCAGAGTTAGATATAGGGAAGCCATACATGATTGTCTGCCATACAGTCTAGTAAGATCCCGCTAGATTGCAGGTCAAAGGACCAAGATGTGAAATCAGTCCGATATAAAGATGACCAAGATGATAGAGAGGAATTGTAGTCTAGTTAAGTGAGAGACCTTTCGGTGCTGCCACCGAACAGCGTCTGGGGTTGATGTTTGGGAAGCAAGATGTCTCAGTGACAAAGGAGACACCAGGCTGTCACTATTACATCCAGTACGGCTTTCGGTAACAGAAGCGCCGATGTGGACTTGTGAATAGCTGTGGCTCATGTCTCGATGACTGCTTAGGAAACTTACCAACCGTGGCAGGTAACTATTGTCGCGTCGTAGTTAATAGGCCACAATCGGGAACGTCATTTTTCGGCTTAGCAAAGACAACAAATATGCCAGTTTCCATTGCCATCTCCACGATTAGCTGGGGGCTGTCTATACATAATAGAATAATATGCATTGGCCCTGGAGCCATTGACCTTGGCTTATTCTTGGGCATTTGAAGGTCAGTCCTGTCAGGTCCGTGTCCAGAATAAGCCTTGGAAGTCCTTCGTGATACGAACGACGAGACGCGAACAACGAGGAGCGAACCGCGAACCGCGAGACATATACTATGACCCACTCTATTTGAAGGATGCAGTGCATCCGATGCACTGTTCAATTGCCAAGTGGTCCAAACTGGAGACGATAGCAGGGATATAAACTAGGTTCGCAGCACGCAGAAATTTCGGCAGCTAAAATAGCCGTAACTCGACGAATGAGATCTCATCATCGTTTGACATGCCGAAAGAAGAGGGAAATCATTGAATGGGCAAACTATCAAGTTAAGTAAATGGCATAGAATATGCTAGTACCCCTAAAAATTTGGTTTGTGCCCTGTGTGGCACGTATAGTTTATCAAAAGCTGCCAATAGTCAAATCCCTTGCGACAAACTAGCGCATCTTGAAATATCGGCATCTTGTTATTGTGTTTTGACGGTATAGGGATCAGCTTGGGGCTGTGATGATCGAACCATATTTCTGGAAGGTAAGATCAATTACGGGCTGGAGGATTTCACAAGGAATACAGCACAGGCCACATTGGCTCCGCCCATTTGCCCAATTTAAAGCACATGTTATCTTGGCATTTTCATAGTCAAAAGGAGAAGAATTAGTATAAAGCAGTGGCATTCTCTCATAATAAGAGTCTTTAAAAGCATCGCCTTTCAATACTCCAAGTCTACCAGCCTATCCTGAAAGCTATTAGCTACTTTTACCCTTCTTCCTTTTTACAACGCAGATCTTTCAAGAAACCGCTCAATATGCGTGCCGGAGTCCTAGCTACTCTTCTTACCGCCCTCCCCTCGGCCCTCGCCTGGCAGATTACCGTCTACCGGGAATATGGTTGTGCAGAGAATGAAGGTGCCTTTGACTACGTAAGTTCTTTTCTCTTCGGCTCATAAGTTTTCTCAGGATATCTTAGCATACTAACGAATGAATAATAGTATACCTTTGAGGGCCAAGGCACGATGGACTATTGCTGGGGACTCAAGGAGAGTAGCTTCCCTAATGGCGTCGTCTGTAACTACTTTTCTGAGCGCGGCACTAGTGGGCCTCATCCTTGTGATGGACAGATCGATATTGCCAAGGCTTTCAAGGTTATTCGCGGCAAGGTTATGTTCTGGGAAAAATACGATAGCCACCCTGCCCAGCGTGATGATAGGCGATGCAGCGACCGCTTGCTCGGTTTCTCAGACGCCGACAAAGAGGATGATGGCAACATCTTCCACGAGGAGGATTACCGATGCCGAGATACTTACTACGGCCCCGGGGATTGGACTGGGGCAAGGTTCGAGAAGACTATTCAGGGGTTCCGTGCTTGGGAGTAACCTGATAGCTACTCGGTGAGGCCCTATTCACTGCGCACGAAGTCTTCAAGAGATTGGCTGCAAAACCCGAGCTTGTATAGGCATACAATGAGAGGGCTGGCCGAATGAGCGGACAACTACTTGCCTTCTCATTATTCGACTTTCGATTCTAAACTGTACATTTTCCACTAGTTTGTAACGAGACAAATCGAATCAAAATAAACACGATATGTATCATTTTCGAATACAACATCTCATGATATACAGGCTCTGCAGCTGTCATCATGACTCTTATTCGTTGGACCGGGTTATATCCATATGGGTGCCGTGTTGTGTCTGGATCAGACGATCCCTTGTTCCTGTTGACGAGGGGAAGAAACCTCACCGCGGCCGGCTGGTGCCGGGCGACATACTTGCGTAGTCCTCCTAGATAGGTCTGGGTCAAGACACAATCGGCAGTCAAGTACCCGAGTTTTAGTCGGCGATGACGAGCGGTCAGCGCAGGTTGCGCCTGGTAATGTGTCAGATAAAGCAGTGGCTGAATGTACGTCTTACCAGTAAAGAATGGAGAGGAGGTCCGGATCTCGAGAAAAAAGAGGTTTAATCGAATGCAGTCACATTTCGTGTGACCCGCGAGGCTAGAAATTGAGTAAGTCAAAACGCCGAAGTAACCCAGGGCTTTTGGAGAACGGTGGTTGGGTTTGCACAGGACCGGCTTATTGAATCAAGGGAGTCTAGACAGTGAATAACATCGACCTGGGGAGACTTAATGAACGGTGGCGCGTTTCATGGCTGAGAGTATCAAGTATTTATTGCAGGTGGACGGCTGAGGGAGGCTGTGAGATGCGAGTTAGTATTGACAGCGAAGCATTGAAAGGCGGAAGTCGCTCCGGCGACAAGTATCGTTATGTAAGGTCTCTACACGTAATGCCCCAGTGGCTCATGGTGGCCCTCGAGGAATTGATATGAATACCTTGCTTCGGAATGAAGAGATGCACTACTGAGCGGCTTCACGTGGCACATTCGGCGAGAGAAAAAACAGCATCTCAGCTAGAGAATAAGGAACTTGTGTCGCTTGGAATCGGCCGTCAGCGGCCATCTTTTGGGGTCCGGGTAGACAAAACATACTGCCTCGTAATGCCTACTTTGTTTAGATTAGGTCTCGTGTCTATCGTCGAGACAGACATTGGAATTCCAGAAAGCTAGCAGGCCGATCCGACCGGGTTGGCCATGTCTTTCGGGTCCGTCAGGCAAATGAACCTTAGCCAAGAAAGAGCGGCGCTCCAGCTTTGTGTGCTGGATGTATACCTAGAAATATGGCTTATCGCTATGAGAACGGAGCCTTGATACATGATACTTCGAGGTTTGTGGCAATACGACTTCTTGCGGATCGTGAATTTGGCTTTTAAAGGAACCTTGTATCATACACGATGCTGGCTTGCCCAAATCTCACCTTGCCAGTGGCATCTCTTCCGTGCGAGTGGTTTTCTATAGCCGATCAAGGTGGCCTCTGTGATGGTTCCAACACCTCAGGGTTAGACAGAGCACCTTTTATTGGGACTCAATTTCCACTAAATCAAGCAGTGCCTTTGAGAGAGGAAAGGTCTTGCGTCGGGAAGGAAGAAATTTTAAATTTTAAAGCGTGGACTTGGTCGATCAATTGACTCTGGACGTCTTGAAAATGCTAAAGGAGAAAGTCGGAAGTTCAAAATAAGGATGAGCCACGGTGTCCCGATACCTCAGAACTGGGCTGGAAATACCACGGCAATAGCTTAGAAACTATAGGGCAGTGCCTATTCGACAAGATAGTTGAGAGCACGGGTAGCTATCTGCTAGAGAAGTCCCAGAGGGGACTAGGTTGTACTACCTGTACATGCTGCTTTAATGCTGAAGGAATTTACCACGGCATAATGCGAAACTCATCTTGAATCTGATTGTCCGAAGTAGAGCCACGGTTTACGGCCTGGTGGTTCCGCCTCCTGCCTCCAGAGAAGCCGGTTGTCCGTATATATGATGAGTAAGAGAAAAGTGCGGTCAGAGTTCAGGCGGACTTTACATGATGGCGATAAGTATCATCGGAATGTTGGACGGAGGGCAAAAGACCGATCCAGGCAGACAAGAGAGATAATACAACTACTTTACTTTCGTACTGAGCACTTTGCGGATTACAGAAACCTGGAAGCATTGACAGAGATAGTAGAGACGATAATCATGGTTTTGTTGAGGTTGTATCAATGGCATCATCGGGTACAGCCAGCGTGCACGAGGAGTTGAAGGGCCACTGACAAAGCAAAGTCAACATTGAATGTGTATCATGACGCTGAGCCAATCCTCCAACCTACGAGGATAGCCAATAGGTGCTCTGTGACTCGGCCCTCGGGCGTACTCGCGAGCCTGTACACCAGTCATTTCCTCGCGTAGCCAGCCCGTGTACGGTGTATCGGATCTGTACTACAGGGCACAGGGAGTATTTGTCACTGTCTGGGGAGATGTCGATCTCCTGCTTCGCCTTTTAACAAGTGACAATTAGGATGCTAACTGCACTTCCGTTTTACCAGCCGTTTTTGTCTTAATGCTTAGAATACCATATGACTTCATCACTTATGGTTATACTTGAGGGTTGGTGTTTCTTGCTCTTTGACAAAATTGTGATATGGGTGATCATATGCGTCAACGGGATGTGGGTGCTACGGTTCCATAAGCCTAGACGCCTGGTTGATCGGTGGACGATAGATTGAGTGCTACATAACAGTTCGTATCAAGTATAAACATTAGTGACTTGAGCCGAGTCGTTGTCGCAATTCCAAGTATAGAGTGTCTCCGTGATAGCATAGATCAAGTGAAAGAACTCAACTCTCATATAAACATTTGTCTTCGAGATAGATGCAAGAAATATTACAAGACTTTTACTCAGAGTGATATTTACTGTTGGCCCGTGCTAAGTGCCGAATCGATCTCGATACGTAATTGCGGGCGGCGGTATTTTGACAGGGATGCGGTGAGTAGCAGGCCGGCCTAGAAGGACACCAAGTCAATATAAATACAGTAAAGTCACCAAGGTCACGATATGTTTCTAAGCTTTAACAAACACATGCCTATCGCAAGTCTTTCAACTCTATTATACGCAACTATCCTTGATATAATGCGCACTACTCAACTAGGCTGGACCAAAGGCCGCCAAGATCAAGAAGCATGAAAGCACTCAGATCCACTGAACCCAGACTGACAAGAGTGTGATAAAGAACTAGACCGTTTAGATATGTGAATACAAGCCGCGATAAAGCTCGAGTCAATTCTGACATATAGTTGAGATATCATTACTTCGATGATCGGCCAACCGAGCCGAAATAAACACCGAGTCGATTCCGGTACTAGATTTCGAGCCAGGGTAGAAACTGGGCCAATTCCAAACAATATTGTAAATGGTAGTTTCCAGTGGCCTTTATGGCACTTTTTCCTAGTCGACAAACGCATCAACATACACATATATACTACATCTCAAAACAATGAGGAGCATCTGGTCTTTCCTCATGGTTTCAATCCGCTATGCTGATTGGCAACCCCCATTGCCGTCAATATATCTGTGTTAGGTTCAACTGATGAGCTAAACCAGCTTATCTAAACATGATATGGAGTTTACACTCGCACCCCCTTCTATGTGCTTCATAACGTGGGCGTACCAGAAAGGCAACAACAAGGTGGCCAGCTGAAAGTGATCATCTACTACCTTCCAACAGCTATTTTGTTTAATGCTAAAGACCCTTGCCTTTTTCTATGCAGCCATTAGACTTCCCGGCCTGATTTAAGCCTTAATCCTCGAAGATAACGGTCTTAGTGCTGGCTTGATCTCAGTTTATCGTCAACGTCAGTATTTCATCTCGCCACTTTGCAATCGAAAACATACTCCTGGTACCTCGAATACTTGGGACCCAAGTCCACTCCCTTTTTGAGACGGACCATAGTGTCCTTGGGTCCCTTTCCCTCTTGTTCCATATAATTGTGGCTGGTGGCCTCCGAGTCCGAGCCCACCAGGTCTATCTCGTTGGATGGCCCGTTCGTCGCTTGTCTATTTGGACCTCTGGTCAATTGCATTCTGGGCCGAAAAAACAAGGCTTTTAGAGATCGATTCTGGGTTCATTTCACCAGCAGTTGTTCACTCCCAGTACAGTGATCATGCCTTGCCTTTTTAACAATCCCCGAGTCTTAACCGTGGTCTTCAATAGCATTAGCAGCTTCGGTCTGCAGCTTATTAAAAGACGCTGCTGATCCCTGATGTTACCGTCATTGATCTGGTAGAACTTCGTCAGGCTTGATGGGAAGCACGGCTCATTGGTCTGACCTTCGTCCAGCGCGCGAGATCTTTGACCAAAGTGCTTGACATTTCTTCTTTCCGGGCTCTAACTATAGACGTCTTGCGGCAGGTCTTTCATCCGACAGATCTACAAAATACACGGGAAGTCACTCAATAGTCAGTTGTGATGCCTAGAGAATTCGTGATAAGGCTTACTTGACTGGGAATCTCTTGCGGTCATTGTATACTTAACCCTGAGGCCATGCCCGTAAAGGGGTCGATACCGATGGTGATGGCAGAACTGGCTTCAATTTTGGCAGGGTTGCTAGAAGCGCTGATTAGAATTACGGTCTCGTCGGCGGCATCGGTCATATCAGGAATTCCTTTTTAGCCATGAGGGTAGGTTCTTGATGCTGTTACCAACAGGGGCGGCACTATTGGCGACGGAAACAACACTCTTGGAGATGGGAGCAGCACGTTTACAGACGTTGGCGGTTTTGTCATCCTGACCAGGATACGATCTTCTCGAGCCTCCCAGGTATTAGTCCGTTGGGGAGCAGCCTCGTCACCATCACCCCTTCGTGGGGCCTAATTGCTCTCTTTCCCAGGGACGTCGTCATCGCTCTTGCCGTCTCTAATGCCTCTATTATCTCCTCGGCAACCAGGCTTCTGATCTAGCTATCATGCAACTAACCCGTACGCAGCGCCGCAGAAGATCCACAGCAACCCAGTGTTACCCCCAGCTAGACCATCGAGGAAAAGATGTTATTATCGTTCTTGTCGACGTATCTTCGTCACTCCGGGCCATCCCCAGAATCAGGCGGGTCTGACCGGTGGTTTTGCCGTGCGAGCGGCGTTTTTATTGGTCTTCTTGTTTTGAGAGAGCTTGGACATCCGGTCGCTCTTGATTGCGCGAGCCATTGTTGGCAGTGATTGTTGGCAGTGAAGGTATCCGGCATGATACCTTATTGTGCTAAAAAAATGTGTATCTTTTAGATGTGCGGCCTTGATCTATCTCGAAGAGATATTGAGTAAGGTTCCTATATATGT
>JAPERM010000282.1:0-12302 GCA_030411635.1 Fusarium sp. MBC 119 | reverse complement strand
GGCGGAGACCCCAGCGCGGCATCTACCTAGCCAATTCAGTCGAGCACGCCGTTCTCCAACGCAAGCCACTGGGCGGATTGAACATTGCCAGAAACCATGGAAAGTCTCCAATAGAGATCGACACTTTTAGCTGGGAAAAAACAGGGGTCTGCTAGTCAGGGTAATCTACCGACACTAGATAGTCTACTGGGCTGCATGTTCTGCAGAATCTGCGAGTGCTCGGCTTCTTTTTAATCATAAAGCCTCGCCCGTTTGGTTTTTACTTTTTCGAGAATCCATTTTGCATTCCACATTCCTTCATCAGCCTTCTTTTTTTATTCTTCAACGGTAGACTTACCGAACACGGACGTCAACATGGGCAGAGGCTTCCTTGTTCCCGACCACTATGTCGATGATCTTCCCGATGATACCGACATGAACATTGCCTCTATCGCATGGGGTTTATCGCTGGGAATTACAGTCTTTAACGTCGCCAAGGCTATTCGACAAACACGAGCAGCATGGAACCGCCGAAAGAGGGTCACCAGTTATGTCGCCTTGATTTGGGCCGAGATTATTTCGAGTTTTCTGCTGGGTATTATGTGTTGGTTCTATCTTCGGGGTACAATTGAACCGAGCATGCAGTTCTTCTTTTTCATCAGTATGGTCCATCGAGTATCCAGCTATCGCGCTACATACTAACATGTCATAGTTGTCTGGTGGTCAACACAAGTCCAGTGCCTGATTCAGATTATCATCAACCGAGTGTCTTTGTTAATGGTCGTCCGAGCCAACGGCACAAAGCTCAAATGGCTCTGCTTCCTCATTCTTTTCGCCGTCAACATCAGCGTCTTTTGCATCTGGGTCCCCGCCCGACTTCAGATTAACGAGAAGTACATCCACCTCAACGAGATCTGGGATCGATGCGAGAAGGTCATTTTCGCCATTATGGATGCTATCCTCAACTTTTACTTCATCTACATCGTGAAGCAGCGACTGGTTGCCAACGGTCTCCAGAAGTACACACGACTTTATCAGATGAACATGTTCCTCTGTGGTATTTCCATCGCTCTGGATGTAAGTCAATCTGACACTCTAAGTCTTATTCCCTAACTAATTCTTTCCAGATTCTTCTGATTTGCATGATGTCCCTGCCCAACGGCTTTGTGTAAGTGCAATATTTTTGAAAACTATTTTGCCATTACTAATTCAATGCAGCTACATTCAGTTCCATCCTCTCGTCTATCTCCTCAAGCTTCACATTGAGATGAACATGGCCGATCTTATCGGAAAGGTCGTCCGAGCTAGCAACAACGATCCCCGCGATCGCGACTACAGCTCTCGATCCCGAACCACCGGAACCTCCCGACCTCACGGCACTCGCTTTGGACAGACTCTTGCTAGCGCCCACCACCGAACGCATATCGAGCTGGGTGAGGATGATGAGTACGAGCTTAAGGAGCGTGAGAAGATTGATGGTATCAAGAAGACTGTTGTCACACAGATTGTGCACCAGGGTCAGCAGAACGATGACGACGAATCTGCCGAAGATGCCAACGATAATGCTGTCAGCGAAGCCAGCTCAACAAAGCATTTGCATCACCAGCGCAAGTATAGCGTTGTATAGAATGTTTGCCCAAAACCGCTAGATGTATAAAGGAAGAACGCCGAGGGGCGATGATACCCTAAATTAGAAACTTTATTTAGATTTTTTTTTAATGTGTAATGAAACAGCCGGATGGCTCTATTTATCTTCAAGTGCATTTCCAACATTTATGATTTCGGGAAGTCAACTACAGGGCATAATCATCGTGCGTTGTTGTAATACGCAAATACGCCATCAAGATCTGCTCAATTGGACATACCTGGAGACGCGATGAGACAACGGCAAGTGGGCAGCTCCGTATCCGTAGAGCACCAACTAACGTGACCGGCAAGCATCCGGCCACCCCTCCCGAAGATTCTGAGTGAGGCGAAGGATTGAGGGAGTCAAGCCACGCAAGGCAACCAAGGCGTCATGAACCACAGAGCGCTTTATCCTAGCCCAACCCAGCAAACTCTCTAGAGTCTTGGAAAAACAGGGACTCACCCTCCAATTCATGACTCTTTCTTCTGGGATGATCCGCACATCCCGGTTCTCGACCCGATGCGCTCAGTCCTTTTAGCCAAACACTAAGCATCTAGTTTCTTCCCTCCCCGCTCATCCCGATAGACCAATCAATCATGATACCTAATCAGATGCCTTACATGATGCCTGGCTCAGCTCGTAAGCAGAGTGGCTGATGTCTACGTGGCTGATTGGACGAACTACGCGATACGGCTCTTTACGCTTAATACGCCGATACGCCTCAAATACGCTTCTTGAGCCTCTCCTGAGGCCGCTTACGCATTGTTCAATGCAATTGTTCGCCAATTTACTACGACGTATTGGTAGGATTCGAATTTTCTAATATGAAGAGTCGCAAATTTGGTATCGACATTGGAGGCTATGCTCAAGGCATTATCTCTATACGCAGCTGGTGCAGAATCATGTGCGCCCTCGATAATGTTGCATATATAGAATGGAGATAGCATCATGTCTGTTCAATTTGTTCTACAATCTTATCATCAATAATACAGACATCCCAACTACTTACTTTTTTTCGCCGTCATCTTAAAGAGACTTCCAACTCGACAACATCTCCATACAATCCACACTCGAGTCAAAATGGGCTTGTTCAAAACATCAGACCTCCGCGACGAATGCGAAAAGAGTGCTCGGATACTAAAAAGCTTCGTTGGTATGTCGATCAGGAACCACCTGAAACCGCTAGAACTTTTATCTAACACTTGGCAGACAAGGGCAAAATCCCTTCCGAGGTCATTAACAACGCTAAGGGCTTGGCAATCTTCACTGGCTTTCGGGCCGGCATGTACTTTGCTGGTGCAGGAGGATCTGGTGTTGTTATTGCACGGCTACCAGATGGAACTTGGTCCACTCCATCCGCCTTTTCAGTACGAAGTGGCAGTGTCGGTCTCGTGTATGGTATCGACGTATACGACTGCATTTGCGTCCTCAACACTCAGGAAGCTGTCGATGTCTACAAGAAGTCTGAAGTCAATCTTGGTAGTGCAGTCGCCCTTGCAGCCGGGCCATTGGGTGGAAACGTCAACATGGGGGATGTCAAACCTGTGTGGACTTACACCAAGTCTCGCGGAATCTACGGTGGCTTGACCGTGGACGGAACTGTCATCAAGGAAAAGCGCGACGTCAATGCAGACTTCTATGGATCTGAACTCTCTTCAGCTCAGATTCTTGAAGGCCAAGTCCACTCTGGCTGGTCTTCTGATATTCAAGAGCTTCTTGAGGTTGTCAAGATCGCCGAGGGTAAGAGTGCAGATAAGTCGATTCTGCAGGGTATCAGCACCAAGCCTACACCTGGTGATCTGACGGAGTAGTGCTTTGGCGGATTCTGTAGCGGGACTTGAGGAAATGCTATTGCGGATATTTATTTGATAGACAGCGGCGAGTAGTTCGATGCGGCGATTATTTCATAGAATAGATGTCATCTCTTCCAAAATATATACATATGAACATTATTTATGCTGGAAACACTGAAACTTGTATCATACTCCTCGTTTCATTTCAATGACCACCAAATTTTGACTCAAGCACGGGAATAAGCGAGGCGTTAACTTGGTCTAATTCCTTCCCATAAGCTGCTTTTGGGAAAGTTTCCACGTGACTCAGGACCGTGATCCTGCCGCCTCGACAAGCTGCCAAGTCATCTCCATCCCCTACGTCATAACTTTCGGAATATCAAAGGCTGGGGAAATGCCACGACTCTATCACACAAAGTCCAAAACAGGATGTACGCGATGTCGAACGCGTCGAGTCAAGGTGAGAATTCCCATCTGAACAAAACTCCATTTATGAACCTTTCTAATGAACAAAACAGTGTGATGAAGTCAGACCGACTTGTGTAAGTTTGTTCGGATGAACCCAACACGCTAGGACCAGAATATTGAGCTGAATCATCCAGGGCGGATGCCGCAAGCATCAGGTAGAATGCAGCTATGATCGCGTAGTTCCTGTTACAGCTCCAGCTTCGGCACAAATGCAAGCCCAGGGATCAGCGTCAGTATCAGAAGGGGCCGGCACTCGAACTGCAGTCGCGCCCTCGTCAGATCATGGCAGCGTTGCTTCTCCCACTCCGACCACCTCAGAGAGTCACCAACGCCGATACCTCGAGCTTCGTCTTCTACATGTGTACATGTCGGAAATATGCCCCCAACTCCCTGGGACACATATACCCATGCTCGAAGCACTATGGATCAAAGAAGTACCAAAAATGGCTCTCCAGAATGAGACGCTGCTACACGCCATACTGGCACTTTCATGCTTGTACCTTTCTACAGAGGGCAGGGACTCAGATCCAGAGCTCCAAATAGCTCGCGCAAACTACCTTGGAGCTGCCATCGAAGCGCACCAAGCAAACCTTTCAGGCATGACCAGAGAAAACGCTGACGTAGCATGTTTCGTCTCAACATTGCTTGCTATAGACGCCTTTGCGAATTTAATGGTTCGCTCGTTATCACCATATGAGCCTCCCTTTCACTGGCTGCAAATGTCTCGAGGTCTTGGGGGTGTCTTTCGAGAAGCAACGTCCCTTCTACGTAACGATACAGATGCAAAGATGCAGGCCTTGGTTGTTGATAGATCTTACGTCAGCCCGGACCTTGTTTTTAATAAGTCCAATATCCGAGGTTTAGAGAATTTGGTAACTTTTCATGAAGGCGAGACCCAGGATGATAACGATGCAGAGGCATATGAAAAGGTGGCTTGTTTTATCGGTTCTGTGGTGCAAGCCCGGAAAGCAGGAGAAGATCCAAGAATGATCGCCAGAAGACTCACATCTTTTTGGGTGCTTAGCCCGACGAGGTATATCGAGCTGTTACAGTTGTCGAGGCCAAGAGCCTTGGTCCTCCTCGCTCATTTCTTTGGACTGGCAAGCTGGGTTGACTATATCTGGTGGATTGGTCGATCTCCTGGTAGAGAGATTAAGGCAATAAAGAATGAGTTGGGGGCTGAGTGGCAGGCCCTTATGTCGTGGCCGACTGAGCAATTGACTAGACAGCCTTATCGAGGCAACGAGGGGAATAGAGAGGCATCGATTGAAGGACCTAAGGGTTGATGGATTGCCAAAAGTAGTTAAGTTCTGTATATACATGCCAATTGCTTCCTTTCCTTTTCCTTCTTATGAATGAACAAGTCAGCCTATTAGCCAGTACCAACCATCGTGACACTCAATTCCTCGGAACCTCCTCTAGCGTGACTAAATAGCCATGGAGCCCTAACCGAGTTTGAGCTTGTGTATTGTCAAAACTAAAAATGCAATAAATCCATGTTCTACTCTAGCAAACGCAAGGAAACAAACTCTACAAAACATCATGTTAACAATAAACGTAAACCAATTCGTTGATGCTCAGGTGATATATATCCCGGAACGTTATTCCAACTTTCCCTCGCTCGCCCTTCAAGCAATGACCTCCGAATCGTTTGACGGCTTACGTTCCTTTTGTGCGAGAGAACAGATATTTCGAGTCAGCAATCCCACAGCCAGTAAGATTAATGCTGCAATAATCTCCGGCAAAAATGAAAGAACAACTCGAACAGCTAGGGTACCTGTGATCGGGTTCAAATCCGCATCGTTCGAGGTATGCGCGACGAGTGTGTAGATGACACGGATTCCGACAAAGGCCAGAGTGATAATCACTGCTATAAGGAGCTGCTGGCCTGTCAGCTTAGAGAACACCAAGTATAGTTGTGTTACTCACACGTGTGATCAAGGGACTATCCCGTTGACCAGTTGGGTTATAGAATGTCGTTTGTAGAGCTTGGATGACAAGAAGACCCCAAGATGCCGTCAAAATTCCCAGCCCGATCTTGACTTTCTTCTGATCATCTGAAGTCGGGGAGGTCGATTGCAGTCCCGAGAGTCCAGCCGCAAGAAGGGCAACACCTGCGAGAACAAGAACGTGAAACAGCACAATCTTGACTTTCTCTACTCTGCTAGGTTTTTCACGATAGTATTTCCTGCGATGACCCTGTTAGAAAGTGGTCATTGAGTAGAAACAAGTTTGGAGTCCTTACGCTTCGTGCAATACTCCGGCAGTGGAGAGTAAGAGAGGAGACAGGCCAATGTTTGAGATAGTTACAGCAGAAGAACTTTCGCTCAGAAACATTGCGCCCCCGATGACGCGAAGAGAGCAGAAGATAAAAAGATAGATCCAACCAAGGATTCCTGGCTTGCCATGTTTGTATAAGATGAAGAGGGTCGGGGGAATAAGAACAGCGTAGATAGCTAGTTCAGCGGTCGTAAGGGCAGTCATGTTGGTGAATGCGTCTAGTCGTTGTGGTTGAATAATGGAGATGGAAGTGTGGTAGTAATGGGTAAATCTGCTTGCTCTGGTATGAACTTGAATCTGTGAAAAAGGTGTGAAGAAAGACATCTTATATAGAGAAAAACCATTGTATTTAATGGATGATTCTTCACCTGAAAGTTCAAGAGTGGACATGCTGGGCTGCTTCATGTGGGAAACGAGCCAATCGGAGGCCTAAACGATAGCGAGCCAGCCACATTCAACCCTGTAGATCTCAA
This sequence comes from Fusarium sp. MBC 119, assembly GCA_030411635.1. Classification (NCBI taxonomy): domain Eukaryota; kingdom Fungi; phylum Ascomycota; class Sordariomycetes; order Hypocreales; family Nectriaceae; genus Fusarium; species Fusarium sp. MBC 119. The sequence continues at coordinate 5,682 of JAPERM010000282.1, read as the reverse complement.
CTGCCGCTATGACATATGCTTACTTTGTTCCATAAGTTACTTTGACCGGCACAAGCATCAGCCGACGTTACGGAGAATGATAGATAGACCAAAGTATACTAATTTCCTTGTCCGTGTATTTCCAACCAGTTCTGAGTGAAGCGAAAGTCCAGCGGATATGAAAATGCGGCATTATGTCTTTCTCGCTCTCCCAGCATCGTCCGGAAGATTTTGCTATCTGATTATTGAGCTTTTAGAAATTTTGGCTAAGAAAGACGTGGGTATTTATTATCTGATCCTATTATTCCAGATCAAGATGAGCTCTACAGCCATCCCAAACGACAAGGCATGACACAATGTTGACAGAGCATACAATATCTACTTAACAAAAAGGTAATCGTTCCCTCTTGCCAATCATAGCATCAGCGTATTTGGAGCGTGACTACAATGCTGTCTATTCGAATCAAGTGTTTATTCTTCTCGATACCTTCCGAGGTATGTTCTTCCTAGCATTAACTTGGGTAACAGTGGCGCTAGAATCTTAGAGCAGTGAGAGCCTGATGATCGACGATCCCATATTGAAGATCTAGCTGAAAAGCAGGATATTCGCGATGTAGGGCTGACATGGAGAACGTCAGCTTATGCTGGTCCCTGCCAAGAGGCAACCCAGCGGGAGAGACACTGGAGGGTTCAGTTTTAAGCTTAGCTTCACGACGCGCTTTTCTTATTCCGTCGTCTGTGGAGCACTCGAAGTAATTTCACGAATGAGATGTCACGGTGGGGCTGGGGCCGAGGTCAGACTCGACCAAGTGACATAATACCTCAAACTTCGTAACCAATAAGATACCTAAGATCTGTAGGATAAATTAGTGGGGACCGAGCCAAAAACGGGGGAACGAGGAGCGAACCAATCGTAAGCCGAGGCGAGGTGCTCGAGGAGAGGCGAAGCAATACCCATTTCATAGCAATTTCGGAGGCCATATATCAGCAGAAGGGATATAATCAGAAGATCTATCAGTCTGTCCGTGTTATTCCCAAGAGTGAATGCTCTGGCAAATATTCTCTAGGCTTCATGTCAAGAACTTTACACGCTGTCGAAACAATGTAGGGTATTCTGTTGTCCTGTCTTCGCTTTCGTTAGAAGTGACATATGCTAGACAGGTCGCATAAGTGATTGATTTGGAGGGTGGTTCCGGTTGGGATTAAATAACCATCCAACATCGCATTGGTTGATGACGATTGAGATATATCGCCGACGCCGGTCAAATCAACCCATGTTTGACGTGTATATTCTATGTCTAGTCAAAGCTTGCTACACCTTTTGAAACCAACAAGCCAGCAAGTCCTCATGGCTTCTGCCCGCAAACAACGTAAATAGGCCACCATCCATGTACTGCACGATTCTTCATGTCGTTCCTGACATCAACCAAAAACACTTCTATTTCTTCTCTGGTCCAGCCTAGTGCACGGCTGAACAGGGCAAGACTCAAGCCTGAAGCTCCGTTACCGAGGTTCTGGTAATTCCACACGCCTTTGTTCTGTCGCATCAGCAATATTCCTCATCACATACACAGGCGATGCGATATCAATCAAGACTTACCCAACTCCTTGAATTTTGGGTCCTTTGGCCAACCATTAGATGGCCACTTGTACAGGGTTTCGGTGATATTGATGAAGCCTGAATCAGCCAGTTGCTGCTTATATTGCTTGCAGCTATCTAACGGCGCTCCGAACTTATCGGCTGCCTCAAGCATGAGCTCTCCCCATCTTGCCGCTGCAGATCCCTTGGGGATGCTGTCATCATCAGACTTGAATTCGAGCAGGATGTCCGTCACTTCTAGCCATCCGCCCGACTCTAAGTTGCTTTTCATAAAGTCAGCAGCATTACTGGTGGAAGATGGCCAACCGAACGTAATCAGCTTACTCGTAACTTTGTTGGATGAATTTGGGCCAGTCGCGGAGTGAGCCGGTAAGCATACGGGCATAGATGAGATCGAACTTGTAGGAGAATGTCCAAGAATCCTCCAAATCATCGATGTAGAAGACGAGATTGGGAGGCACGCTAGTACCAAGTTAGATAAAGCTGACGGGAAGCGAATCAGAACAAATAGTCTTACAAATTGGGCTGTGGCTTAAATCTATGCCAACTACCTAGGACATAAGTCAGAACATGTGGTTGTGCAAAGGGGCTTTCTCATCATCTCTTTTTGGCGGCCGAGGCCGCTCAAGGCTTACATGCGATTCGGGGTGATCCTCAGCTATCAACATGAATTAGTTATGAAACGGATAACCGTTTTTGATGACAAGGGCAGAAGAATATATATATACCGTAATCAATGGCCCACACTCCTGTTCCGGTTCCAGCATCGAGAACTCGTCGAGGTGAGCCTCCAGGCAACGAGGGATGGTTGGTAAGTCTCTTATCAAACGTCAAGGTAAAGAGCATATGTTGCAAATCTAGCGCCTTACGCGTTAGCAAGGTTCTTTGTATGCTATTACATAGGCTAGAGCGCGCGCTGAGGAGCTTACCGAGCCGGTCATTCTCGCTCTTGATGCGAAAGACCTTGTTAGCTAATTTTGTTTGTCTTTGCGGGCACTGGACTGGAAGAATGAGAGTGGCACTCCGCGGGATATGTTGAAGGAATGGACGTGGCAATATCATACCTCGTCATTTGGTAACACGTATCCTTGAGATTTTATTGTCAGCTAGTTGACCTAGAAGTTGTTGCGCTTCAGACTAAGAAAGATCAGTACTTACTTCCCTCTTTGTAGGCATGATATGATCTACCATTCTCCTCGCGGTGTCTCATAATGCTTGATGCGAGCGATTCCGATGAACTCGCAAACGACTGGGAAACAAAATTTAACAACTCATATTAGAAAAGTCAAAGATGCATATGAGACAGAAAGGTACTGGGCAGATGAAATAACCGGGAATGGGCGTTCTGTGGAAGGCTGGACATACCGCGGCAAAAGTTGAGTCTGCATCGTCGACAATGATAGAACCATCGGTTGACCACGTCTAAAAATAAAGTAAGTATACCTGGCTGAGAAGCGCGCTTATCTGTGTACTGACCTCGGGCTCTAGGTGCTGCGGTGAATGCTGCTGTTCAATTTCTTTTGGAGAGGACATTTTTAATGCGGGCGCGCGAAACGGTGACTTGGTAGTTACGCGTTGCATGTAATGGAAAAGTTTGTTCCGGTCACTGCTAGCAGTGTCGGATATGATCTGCTAATAAAGTGGATGCAAAGACAGGCATATTTGTCTGCTCCAGCGACGTCTCTCTTCCCTTCCAGCTGCGGAACGGGACACAGTGTTTTACATTTTGAATGTTGGTTCGAAGAGACTAGTCTCAATGCAAATTCATTAGCAACCCAATCAAAGCGCTTCTCTGCCGCGAAAAGCGGTGTTACATTACTTGGCTTCCATAAATCCCGGCTGATGGGTCGCGGAACGACATCCTATTGGTGTTGCTATATGATACATCGATTTTCGCAAGCAAAATGACGACGAGCAGTAAAGGTTATGGGACTGCTCCTCGGTTCTATTGCACTGAATAGGTAGGTGCATATTAATCAGCATTATTATTTGACTGTCTTATTGGGGGTCAAGCGAGTGCGTAGTGGGTAGGGATAAGAGATGGGCCCTTTCCTTCTGGCGCAAATGGGGGAGGTTGTCGTTTGTCTTCCATCACACAATTCCTCAATAATATCAATATTTCTCCTGTACCGTATTTTGTACCATCTCGTTCAATGGGAGCTCTTCAACTCAATTTTCCAGTCGCCGCTATTGCGGGAGCCGTGATTCTTCTGATTTACATCGTCTCAACTATTCGCCAATGGCTTCGGCTTCGCCATTTTAAAGGCCCTACAATTGCTGGTTTCAGCCAGATATGGCTCATTTCTCGGGTTGGTGGCGGTCGGACTCACCTCGACCTGTGGGAAGCATGCGAAAAGTATGGTGAGTTCATCTTGCACGCATTATTTCTTGGCTGAGGTTGGTCGTCCACTATGTGCACCTCTTGGCTTGGCTGTCTCATCGTAGCTGGCCAGTGGTGTTTGCGTAGAGCTAGATCTGAGACTCGTTTTTTACCCCTTCCAGATCGGTCAAAATTGTTTCAGCCCATTGCATGAGCGCCGTTGTAAGATGACTGGTCCAACTGAAACCTTGTGCAGGAGACATCGCTCGTGTGGGACCCAACGATCTCATTACATCCGACCCAGACCTGATGAGACGCATGCTCAATGTCCGCACGCGGTACAAACGCTCCAGTTGGTATGATGCCATGCGTCTCGATCCAACTAAAGACAACGTGCTTTCGCAGCGTAATGACGAGTTGCATGCCAATACTCGCACCAAGATGGCTGCAGCCTATTCAGGGAAAGAGGTTGACAACATCGAGTCAACTGTCGATGCCAACGTTCAGCGTCTAATCGAATTACTCGACACTAAGTACGTCTCCCAAGGGAAAGCTTTCGACTTCGGCTACAAGGCGCAGTACTTTACTCTGGATGTCATCTCTGCCCTAGCCTTTGGCGACCATTTCGGCGACGTGGAGACTGACTCGGACGTCAATGGCTATATTACCGCCATGGAAGAGAGCATGCCTACCATCATCGTGACAACTGTGATGCCTTGGACAATCAAGCTCTTGCAACTTCCTATTTTCAAAAGTATGCTGCCGTCTGAGAAAGACCAAGTTGGTGTCGGCAAAGTCATGGCAATAGCTAAGCGGGTTGCGGCCGAGCGCTTTGGTCCGGATCCTAAGATTCAAAGAGACATGATTGGCTCTTTTGTCGCTCGTGGACTACTCCAACACGAGGTTGAATCTGAGATTCTTATGCAAATGTAGGTTACCTACAGAATTCCGTTTTACCTGTTGAATTCGCTAATGCCCAGGAAGTCTAGCTGGCGCTGATACCACGGCCACCGCTATTCGAGCAACACTGCTGCACATCATCTCTAACCCTCGCGTCATTGCCAAGATGCGAATGGAGATTGATCAGGCTAGACCTACCCTGCCTATTATCACTGACAATGAGGCCCGTGCAATGCCATATCTTCAGGCTGTCATCAAAGAGGGACTTCGAATTCACCCACCCGTTGTCGGACTCATGTCTAAGGAAGTCCCCGAGGGTGGCGATACGTTCAAAGGCCAATACTTACCACCAGGGACCAAAATTGGCTACTGTGCCTGGGGATTATTCCGCCGGAGTGATATTTGGGGTAACGACTCGAGTGAATTTCGCCCCGAGCGTTGGCTAGATTGTTCCAAAGATCAGCTCCGTGTTATGGAAAGCACTCTCGAGTTAGTTTTTGGACATGGGCGATGGCAATGTCTAGGCAAGAATATTGCATTGATGGAACTAAACAAGATCTTCGTCGAAGTAAGTACAACCTCGGTCATTGACATAAGTAATTTTACATGTATGCTCACACGTTCCTCGCATCTTTAGTTGATCCGTCGCTTCGACCTTGTGGTAGTGAACCCCTCAAAACCATGGCAGTCTATTAATGTCGGGGTCTTTCTACAATCAGATTATTGGATTCGAGGATATCATCGATAAACTACTCCATGATATCTATCAAATAGGATGTACTGTTTACCTTGGCATAGCAGGGCCACAAGCCCACAACTTGTTGCGATTTGAACCTTGGGGGAGTTACTAAAGTCTATAGCTATCTCTTTGAGTGCTCCAAGC
>JAPERM010000281.1:0-34991 GCA_030411635.1 Fusarium sp. MBC 119 | reverse complement strand
ATTATATATATTATATATAATATATGCCTGACTTGGACCAGATCTTCGATCCGACAGCCCACGGTTCGGTATTCCCTTTTGACCATTTCAGACTGCCCGATTGGAAACAAAGTTATTTGGACCCGTCGCAAATGTTAATTTGGCATCTGCTCGCCAACGTCTGAACAGTTCGGCCCTCGCCTTGGAAGTCAGTTGAAATCCTCTGATATTGGGAAGTTAGTGACAGGTAGGTATTATACAGTCAAAGTCTTTTGTCATATCTTTTTGTGTCGCAGCTTTCGATAACATGCCAGCGAGGATATCACAGCCAATGTAGTTACCATTCGAAATTATCTTTGAGTCGATGCGTACGCCGGCTCACTTGACCTGAATGTTGATTTCGAGATGGCTTGATCCTGACCCCCCGGGCTCCAGTCTGCCGAATTCCCCCATCCCACAGCTGCTGGTAGGTATGCATATTGAGCATAAATCACGTGGACTAATTATGGCAGGTGTGGGTTGAAATGCGTCTCATAAACGCCAGGTTCCTGGCGCGACTGGTACAGTATGAGTTGATCACTCAGTCTTATTTTCGCTAACATCATCCAAGAGAATTACTCATTTGCCGTTTGCGTCCTCATGTACATCAAAGAAAGGGCATGGAATTATCTGGAGTTCATTGATACAATGCTGGTTCTCGCAATAGGCAAACAACAGATTATCAATTCTGCTTCCTGGTGGAACAAAGGTCATGGGGTTTCGGGCGCGTGGAAATACGGAAGCCTACGTTCCATAAAGCTAACGAACAAATTTGCCTCTTTCGTGAAAGAAAAGGTGCTTTATAGATTGAAACCTTTTCAATATATAATGTTCATCTTTGAAGGGTCATTGCATTGTGTGTGGTATGTCTTTGTCCAATATGACCTGCTATCGCAATCATCTGCAGAAAAAAATGCCCTTACAAATATTCAAGGTCACTTCCAAGGGCAAGGTCATCTATGGGATTATATAAACTAGAATAGTACTCGCTGTCGTTCTCATTCTCATCTATAACCCTCACTCATAATCTCAATCTCCACTGAGCCGTCGTAATAAAACCTCAAACCAATACTCTCACACAGAAGACACTGAAGATGAATCGACTTTGGAAACAGGAATCCGGTTAGTACACCCAAATGTCCCCTTATAACACGATAGACCAGACTGACACAGGAACAAACTTTCAGTTTCCTTCTCCATCACCACTACAAACCAAACTTATAACTCAAAGCCAGCCAGTAACAACATCCGAACCTGGCAGTATGAGAACCCAGCATCCCTCGGTAGGGTTACATACAAAGAGGGGCTTTCAGAAAAGCCCTTGGTGGACAGTCTACTCAAGCTTGGCAGGCGGTCTCGCAAGAAAAAGAAGCGAACCAACACTTTGAACGCGGCTTTATGATACCGGAGATGAGGCATTAAGGTCAGGGACTCACATTCTGAAGTCTTTCGGATAGTAGTATGTCCATGTGCAGTTTCTGGGGTCATACGAAGGGGTTTATATGAGCTTGGGATGCATAGCACTTTTGACACTAAGGTCTATCAACTTGCAACTTCGGCGGCAAAGCCAATGACAGTGACTGAATAGATGTTGGAGATTAGCAATGGATCGTCTCTCTTGGGCTATTTAATCAAGCTTCTTATTGCCGACATCTTTATGATGTCAATAGTTCTGCCACACTGATCGTGCCTGTGATGCTACGCATGCTGCCACAGCCTCTTTGACATGACTAAGTGAACCAAGCCATGGGCAAGTTTTCCCGCTGGCACTCGCGGTGAATCGTTACTCATCGATGGGGTCTCCAGGGGGTGAATAGCGAGGCGTGTTAGTGCAGCTGGGAGCACGATTAGGTTGTTCATGTAATATAGTGAAACAGTCCCTATTAGGCTGGCTTAACACACTCTCAGGGAGTCGAAGCTATATCGTCACACCAAGGGATGAAAAACACCATTTGATACAAACAACTCTACGTCTCTCCGCATACGAGCTATTGTGCCACCAACCATGATAGAGTCTTTCATTTACAGCAGTGTGCTTAACTGTGTTTCGATATACAAGGAAGGACGTGGAACGTCATTTGGCATAAGTCTCAAAGCTGAGGTATGGACCTTATAAATCGCCATCAAGTGGGAAAGAGTATGTGAACTCCAGCAAATGCCAAGGACCTGAGAGCTTCCTGCACCGAATGCGAGTCGGGTTTGGTCGAGTAGGCACCAAGTCGTAAGCCATTTATGTCGCCGACATCGCGTTAATCTGTCCCTACGACAGCAAGAACATGACTGTGATAGAGACATGTATGGAGTGCAAAGAGCTGTAAGCGCATTTCAGTCTGGAGAGTGGTATCGTAGCAGACACTTGTAGCTGCTTCACTCGCCAAATCGACTACCAGCCAGTCGGCGAAGGAAGCCGAGCAGGCGGGATCAGTCAGTAGAGTGGTCAAGTCAAGCAGAGACCCTTATTATTTCTCCTTGCTCTCTTGCTTCGATTGCAGTAGAGTAGGTCTCACGCCTCGGCTCAGGAACAGGGGAGCATAACAAACAAGATACTGCAAGATTGTACAGAAATACGAAGAGCCATTTAAGTGTACTATAAAAACTGACATCCAGCTCTATTGCTTCTTCTCCAATCACCACAGAAAGAATAAGAAGGCGAAGGACAAGGAGTGGTGGACGTAAGTGAGGCTGATGAAAGGATGGTGTTGGGGTAGACGGACGTATCTGCTGAGTGTCATGGGTCTCGGCCATTGGGTCGTCGAAAAGCAAAGCCAACTTCAAGCTCTTGTGATTAAAAAAGGGTCAGATTTATATGCAGAATCGCTGGTAGTTCGAAACGCCACATTGATTATTTTCGTTATATTTTACTTCTTATTCTGGGTTGTTCTGAAGCATGCATTTGCTACGGAAACTCGATGCCATGTTGGGTCGATACCTACAGTGAAGTAGCCACTAGAATTTACAGGGCATCAACAGGTCACCCCGCCTGTACTTGAACCATTGAAAATCCGATCAAGTTTATATCGCGCTGAATAGAATTGCAACGGTCGCGTTCCGAAACTACATACCGATGATTGAAGCAGAGAGTTTTTTCTTTGATTTGAGGCTGTTTGTAAGGGTATTGACCTCAGAGTGATGGGAATCGGCGGAGGCGAGGATTTTGTCCATAATGTTTACTTTGCCGTGCTGAATTGAAGCTGTCGTTCGCACACTGGGTTCATACATCGGTCTCTAAAAGGGACAACTAGGATGATTATTTAATAATTGACACGAGTCAACTAACTTGAAATTAACTAATTTATCTACAGGTGAAGTTCTCACGCATGGGTTGAGGTTGTTGGTGATGGTGTGCCTGGACCTTTTTTTCGGTTGTTATCTTCTAATTCATTTTCTCTCAATCTCTAGAGTAAAGTCCCTCACCATTCTCTTGCGCACAAAACGCCCTCTCATTTAAATTACTAAACCACCATCCAAGCCTGCTACTCCCTCATGATCTGAAAGCTACTTTAACAACTGTCTCTTGCAACCTCGAAACTTGAGCGTGAAGCCGACGGGTGGATGGATGCTGCGTGGTTTCAGTGGGTGCAGTGCATGATGTTTAATGGACTGGGTGCTGGAAGGGCCACTAAGAGTTTGCTTGTTGTCGGCGCTGACACTGTAATGACCCGTGGCGGCCCTGAAGACGAGGATGGTGCCACAGTCAATTGACAATTCCCCTGCTTCTTGAATCTTTTGAGAATCGAGATTAACGATTGATGGATGTTTAGCTAGTGGCTAAATGTATTCCTAGGCCACATGCGCAACACGCTTTTAGAGACAATGGCAACGTTTTAATGATCCTGTGCATTTGATGCGGCGCGAGTAGAACTCAAGTAGGGCATAAGGGCCTGCCTTGAACATTTGGAGATTTACAGGGCTCGGAGGGTACTAAGTACCAGTCTTATTTTTTTTTTCCCATTCCGAGGACGCAGATCCTACCTCATTGGCCCCCCTCCCCGCCCTTGCTCATCGTGAGGTAGTGCATCACTCTACTCCTGGTCCAATGTCAGGAAAGTGAAGCAGCTTGATTCGTTTGAGAACGTAATGAATCAAGTGTTGCAAAAGGCCGAGCCCCTCACTCATATTCACTACGTTTCGCCCTTCGAGGGTTCAGTCTAGTCATTATATTAAATAATTACAACCAGCCAATCGTACTCTGAGCGCATGATTTACTGTCTTAAGTTTAAGATATCAACAATGGGGAATTCCATTCTTCCCATTGGCCAGTCCCATTTTTGAAGCGTTTCCGGTCTCCAATACACAAAACTCAATGCTATCACAAACTCAACTTTCCATCGGCTTCATTTCTGTGGTCTCATTTGAATGGGCGCCAATGAATGTCACAGACTAAGCTGGTAAGCATAGAACTTTACCCTTACTAAAGCAATTAGTCAGTTTACATTCCGCAATTATTATATGTCATACTTTCGGAGTAGAGTCGGCTTTGTGTTGTACATCTCAAGTGTTCAACAGAGCTATTATCAGGATCGCCACGATACACCAAACCAAGCGGAATAGACCAAGTGAATGCTGAAGTGATTTGTATTCAGAAAGCTTCCAAGAAAGCCAGATAAATGACTATCTAACGACCTCAATAGACCAGTTCCCAATAGACCCAAAGCCACTTTACCAATTGTCAAATGACCATGTATCCCTTCGCCTCTATCTTTTACTTTTGAGTGTTGTGTACAAAATAACAGATGAGCCGCCGTGATGTTTTTGGAGTTTGATGGATGTGTATGATGGAAGGAAAGACAATGTAGGAAAGAGTGCATCAAAGTGCTGATGAGACGCATACCAGATGCCCGAATGTTTGTGGCGTTGTGCTTGATTGTCTTGAAAAGAAAAAACGACAAAGAAAAGAATCGCAATCCAGATTTGAGAAAAGAAAGAGAAGAGGGCGTCAAGCCCAGAAAGGTCAACCTGACTTCGACTCCTGATGTTCGCCATCGCTGACATCTTCGCCCTCTGCATCAACCTCGTTGGCCTCATCTTCGTCACCCGAGAGAACGTTACCTGCCTCTTCGTCATTACCATGCTCTTCTTCACCAACCTGGGTCTTGTCAGCCCTATTAGCTTCGGCGTCCTCAATCGCTTCTTTAGCAAGAGACGTGAGGAGGTCGTGGAGTTGGTCTTGTATCGATTTGCGTTGCTCTGTTTCATGAGCGACGGTCCTCTTCAACCGGTCAATCTGATTCTCACGGACTTGGCAAGCTCTTTCAAGAGTTTCGAATTTCTTTGTGAGCTCATTGACCTGCTTGGACGTCGCATCCGCCTGGAGGAGTTCAGCCTTGTGGATGTCGATGGTCATCTCGGCTTTGCGCAGCTTGTCGCTGAGAAACCAGACGTGGATCGGCATCTGGATCTGTTTGAGCGTTTCTTGGAATTCATCATTGTCCTAGCGAGTATTAGCGATGTAGTCGACGGAAGGAGGATCAAATCTCGACTTGCCACTTCTTTGCCTTTGCGAGCGTTCTGGGCCATGATATGCAAGTCCTCGCATATCGGTCGATACTTTTCAACAAAGCCTCTCGGCCAGTTACATTCGGTATCATTATCCTTGCAGCTCTGGCAACGGGCTTTCAGGATGTTAGTGTGTATCATATCAAATATGGGAAAGGTCAGACTTACTTCCATCCACCGTCATCAGGCATACGCATGTAGGATCTTTCCCCCACTTGGACATGCATTCCATGCAGGGTATCTCAAAGTAGACCGGCTTAGGCACCGCAGTCACGATCCTGTTCCGCTTGACGGAACGCTGGCCCTCACCAGTAGAGCCAGACTCCACTCGGCGCTTGGCAGATGTCGAAGGACCAGACGGAATGGGAAGCTCGTCAGGGATTTCGACGACTTCGACGTCCTTGGGAGCAGTCTCAGACCGGGTTGATCGTGAAGTAGCTCTAGCTGCCCTAGAAGAAGATGCCTCTGCATTCTCTCGAAATAACTTTCGAGGACCTCCAGTCTTGGGCTTGGGCAGAAAGGCCGTGATCTCCTCCTTGGGAGCCGAGTCGACATCCATTGGAGTTGTGTCTGACTCTTTCTTCTTATCCTTGGCCTTGGCAGCTTTCGCCTGTACGGTGTGTATGAGATTAGTATGGTGTGTAGGATGGTTCAAGCGAGAAGTGATGTCTTACCTCCTTCGACTTTGCAGCACTGGCTGTGCGGGGAGTCCTTTTGTCCCTGCTCAACGGCGGCTTTGGATCCTTAAGTTAGTATTTGTAAATCGATGGGAACATGGGGAAACTTACGACTTCAGGGAGATCGAAGAGTTCATCATCCTGCAATGGTAAGTATGTTTCCGGGAGATAGAGGCGGCTTTCACTTACTGGTCGGGCCATTTTGACGGGACTTGAGTGGGGAGATGAAGGTAGAGAATGAAGTGTACGATGGCTGGGTGTTGTTGCAAAGGGTGGTTGGTGAGAGCAAGATGAGTTGAAGTTTGACCAAGACTTGAGATGGAGAAGGAGTAGGTTATTATAGACCCAGGATGCCTCTTGTATTGAAATGGACTCAAAGATCTCTACGACATGCAAAACTAAATGCGTTTGCTATTTCCTCCCGTAATGATGGCTGGCGTTTTATCTGTTGCTTTTTCTCGACTGAGGCAGGCAAGCTGCATTGGTCTAAACCTACATAACCAGAGATGTCCATGCTGCATGTTCCCTTCAAACAACATCGACATCAATTCACGGTTACAGCCGTTGGAAAACCGGGATGCATTGCCACGTTTTCTTCATGTCTTGTTAAACAGAGCAAACGTCGACAAGACAAGCATACAGGGATGACCCGAGACTAGACAGGGTGTGCTGTGAGGGGAAAGATTAGATCGGTACGGGGAGGCGGAGAATTCAGGCCGGCGGGGGGAGAGGGCAGGGGTGATGACATCGGGACAAGGTTATGAGACCCCAGCTGATGATGGGCTGCTAAGGGGTAAGCCCGTGGCCGTCAAACGAGCTTCGTATTCCCGTACTGCAGCTCACGCTAAGGGCCCGGTCTTCTCGCAGGAGCAAACTTTGTCCCTTGCATATGAAGATCTAGATGCTTCTCACGGGAGGTGATGGAGGGTGGTATGAATGTAAATCCCATGCGACACGCCCAGCACACAAAGTAGAGTACGTATCATGGTCGGCTACACAATTGATGGCAGATTTGGCATGCGACACACGAATCTGGAGACCCTGGTCAGCCAAGGCAGGACTTTTTACCTTGGTTTCACACTGTGGTTGAGCAAATGGAGCATGTTTACCATAGATGTGGTCGGTGCAAGCAGGTCTGATAGAGATGACTGGAATCTCCTAATTTCTGGCTTTAGAATGGTAAGCAGCACATGCCCTCGGGGGTTTTATTCGTGATACAATGGTTGGTAAGCTAAATGCTTGGAACAAAGGTGGTAGATAGCACGAGTCTTGACCCAACTGATTCAAGATACGTACCCTCATCGGATCTGACTGGGGTACGACCTTAAGTGAAAATAGGTCATGTGACTTGTTTTTGTCAGTGTCTTAAGCTTAAGAGGATGTAGGGTAAGCCGGTGCATCTATTACTCGCTACACTTTCCAATTACTTACTGGGCTACCGCATGCATGAGATGGATTTGGTCAGATAGCTGACTTGTTCAAATTAATTCAAGTCTATCTTGCGACAGTCAAAACTGCATCGAGGATATTGCGCTTCATTTAGCTGGAGTCGTGATACGCACCATGTTCCAATGGGGCTACTTGTGAATTGTCGCGATCTCGAGGACATGGCCATCACGTGTGACAACTGCCTACCTGCTGCCCCTCGGTGAACACGACCCACAACACCACGCTTGTTCAACCTTGTCCTCTTTCTGCGCTTATGGATACCTTCACTCTTTGCATTAATCAGTTTAAGAGAGGATCAGGGCGTCTTGCTCAGTGGCAATCAGTGGCAAATTTATTTTTTGCTAACAGTGGGATCGCGAGGATAACAATGCAGAAATAATGGGCTAATTCACCTTCTTATATGTGTCCAACTTTTTTCTTGTCGCTGAATTTGATTGACCAATCATTAGTGGCCGCATAGGGTTGGTCCTTGGCCATGAGCCCTTGAGGGAGAAATGCCGACTTTTTCGTTGGAGAGAGTAAAGCTTATAATCCAGGGCCTTGAGTGCCACTTGCATGTTAAGGTGGGAATTCAAGTTGAGAAGTAAGGTAATAAAGAGCGCGTTTGATCACTCTCATCAAATCTATCTGCATTGCTTACAATGCTCAGCTTGAGACGATGTTTTCCTCGCCCTCGACAAGGCCTTGATTGTGGAAGGTTCACAGCCAGTTAGTCAGCGATCAGTTCGTTCGCAGTTACTCCGCAGTTGATTAAACTTAGTCCGCAGGTCCGCAGTTAACCCAGCACCAATTGTCATCTCGGAATTCGGCCAGGAACTTGTACCTGTATAGCTATCTGTACACCCGGAAATTATATAAACGGGATATTTATCTGCGTTAAAAGTACCCTGATTGAACTGAATATGTCTTGACTGCCCTGAAAAGTCCCTGATTACACTGAATTGAAGGCCCTGACAGAGTTGGGCTGCTGTGGCCAAGTGTGGCTCTATGGCTGTGTGGCTGCACCGACAGCCTAGCGATTCAAGGGCGCGGGTGCAGAGTAACTGCGGACAAAGGCTCGGGGCCTCGTAATGAAGGGGAGCCGCTGCATATAGTTTGAGTGGCATAAACTGAAGTGTGTTAAGAAGTCAAGTGCTAGGTGCGGCGAATGTCTAAGTTTGGGTCTTGAATTGACAAACTTGACCATCTTGGTGATTTAAGGAACTTACGTAGCCACGAATAGCAACTGCGGAGGAAACTGCGGAGGAAATTGCAGACAAGTATGTGGCTAAGCTTGAGAACAGGTTTGAACATATATACATAAACCACTTACCGTATTACACGAGCGATTCAATACGTACAGAACAGTCTATAAAGTTGCAAAAATGTGTTCGAATTCTTACTGTTATTCTGACATTTTGCCTCTTTCGGTTATTGAGTCTAGACATACTTCTTCGCAGTTGATAGTAGTTAACCTAAATCGGTCCAAGCACTTTGTAGACTTTACTTTTGGACCTAGTGGATAAAGAAATAGTGATCAATATAATTTTATGTGCGGGTGGCAGTATGAATCAGGACATCGAGTACCTGAATGGATCCGATGGAGACTGAAACACGGCGCTGTAGGCCTCTGCCAACTACGCTGTGTGCGGCGGGCCCTGCAGCTGCAACAACTGTGGACAGTATGAAGCAACTGCGGACGAACTGTTAAGTAACTGCGGACCACGCTGAATAAAACAACCATATGTCAGAATAAAATACTAACCCCCCTATGATAAAACAATATCCCATCACGAATCTCGAGAATTACAAGTATGCATTCCGCTTATCTACTCTAGTCTGTCTTGGCTTTCAATATCAAGACCAATTTACCTGTTTAGACTACCTAGAATTAAGTACCAATTAGTTTGACAGCTGCTTGCATTGTCAAAGTCCCGAGAGTAGATTCCATCATTGGTAAGTTTGAGGTAGCGCTGAGCGTGGCGCACCTCATGGCGCGCTTCGCTTTGAGAGTACCGGTAATATGGCGAAAGAGTCTTCTAGTCGTGATGGCTCTCATGGCCACGGCTTTTAGGCTCTGATGAGTTCGTGATGCTATTACATCCTGTCACTGTCATCTGATTGATGGCGTTGAGGCCTTGCGTCTGACTTGGCTTGGTGTGTTCGCGAAGCTGGAAGCTTTGGGCCCAAGCTACAGGGGGTTAGGCACTGCACTGTAGGCGATGGCCACTAAATTTACAGGGGCTGTTTTTCTGGATATTGAAAAACGAAATATTGAGTTTTTAAATTCTGTAATGTCTTTACTTAGGTGACGCCGTTTTTAATTGTAGTATGGCGGACACGCATAGAGTCACAAGAAATTGCAAACTTGTGGTCATTACAGCTGATATCTAGCGATGCACAACTCGGTGGCGTGTAGCTCGAGATTCTTGGGCCTGGGAATCTCACTGATCGCGCTTTAGCAAGACTGTTTAAAATGAGAACAGTTTTGAGCACAAATACTTGGTTTCTACACAGTCCGAAGTGAGTTCGGCCTGAACTCAAATTTATAGTAACTCGCCAAGATCTATCAAAAGATGTGGTCTTATCTAAATGGTTCAAAGCCTCCAAAAGCCTCGGAGATATTGACCGAGAGCCCGTCACATATTGGTCGTCATAACATGGTAGAGTGGGAGACGGACTCGGCACTGGGCACCCAAAAGGTCTGCGGACCACAGGCTGCGGACCAAATTGCGGACCAAATTGCGGACCAAACTGCGGACCAAACTGCGGACCAACCGCCGAAGTAACTGCGGACAAACATATAACCGCGCATGGCTTTTTCCCCGATTGAATAAGGCAGATAACTAATCACTGCGTCCGGCAAATCATGTCAATGTGTAGCTGATAAAGATCGCAACTTTTAAACCAGCAATGAAGGTTATCGATGTCGAGAGCACTCACCTTGAAGTTCAACAAATGGGCCAGATTAGCTAGCGCCAAAGGAATTGATAGATCATCAATCACTCTACACATGCAAGTCGCGATTCTCTTGAGTCGATCTACGTAAAGGTCACTGAGGACATGGGCGGGACGCGTGGGTATCCCCATCAGGCGACGACGAATATTTGCCTTGACTCCAAGCAATCATGTATTTCCAATGATGTCAATTGGGTAATCGGCCAATCGTACAGATCTATCTACAGTTTGAAGAGAGAGTAAACATGGACCAACTGCCCTTCTCGGTTCCAAGTACCTCACCGTTGGCATCGAGAAGGCTGCCGTGCTTGGATCCATCTGCCTGCCCACGATCCAATGATGAAGGACGGGACTTAATTCTCAACTCAATTGACCCATTCTCCCTTTCACTGGGGCTTGAGTCATGGGTGGATTGGCCGCCTGGTGAATTTGGCGCATCTACTGGTGTATCTCTTTTCGATGCTCGAATTCACTGATCATTTTTCCTGATAGCATGTTCTTGTCTCTCATTGGTGATACAGGCATTGTCTGTATTCACCTCCGCTCCATCTGAGCGAGGAGGGAATGGTACTTTCAGCTGAGACGTGGCACACTTACTAAAACGAGTCACATAACCCATTTCTACTTGAGCATAAGATGCTGACTAAAACGAGTCACGTAAACTTAAGAATCCTGAAGAAATGGTCATATGAATTTTAGCAGGCAGCCACACAGCCACATAGCCAAAGAATAAGCCACAATTAAATCACCATCTTGGTGATGGGCCAAACCAGCCTGAGGTTGGATGATTGGAAAGGCTCAACGTCATTTTAATCATGGAACTCTAACATGTAGCGTAAATTCCTAGAAGTAGCATGGTGGGCACGTGGGAACCGGGATTCCTTTCCAGTCGACCTTAAAACGCCAGCTTCCAATACCATCTCCTAACCACCATCAATGGCGTTGAAGGATCAAGTTCACAACATTAATCGCCAAGAGACTAAAGTTCCACATGGCATGCATTTCCGTATTGCTACCGGATTGCCGTGTTTCAAGGGAGACTCCGAATTGGTTGACACAAATAAATTATTTTTCGGTGGCACGGTAATGGGTAATGGGGACCGTAAGTACCGACCTTAGTTAGTCCAGGGGCTTCAATCGGGATACCTACATCCCCGTGTTTCGGTCATCACCCGCACAATTTGCCCAAGGGAGAGATGCATGGGGCGGTGTCAAGAGAGAGTAGTGTAGTGGCTAGGCGCGCGTTTGTGTGCGTGTGGGGAAACGGAAACAGGACTGCCTGCCAGGGTCGAGATTGTTCTTCCGCACATCCTCAGCCTCCAGAATCTCGATTAATTTTTGCAAATATGGATCGATAACTTTGCTCCTGTAGCAACGGTCAAGACTTGCACGTGGACCTCAAACAGCTTCTGTATATTGTACCACACTGTTAAACATGGAAAGCTAGCCACATGGAGCTGAATATCCCTGTTTTGCAACAAGACAGGCTTGGAACGGTACGTATCATGCACTTTTTGGATGACGCCCAAACAAATTTCGGATACCAACCATTAGCCTGTAGCACAGCCCACCAATCATACATGAATATAAGCTTCACTCGATGCATTGATTGTAGTGTAGAGCCTGCCAGCCTCCCAGGCACGTTCCCGCCGACGGGAGTATTAGAAAACACAATTGATGGCAGTGGCTTCCCGTTACTTATTCGCGATTGCTATGTTCCTTAATTTCGGAAATGCGGACTTTCCAAAGCACAGTCTGATGTCCATGGCGACAGAAGTGATTTCTGGGAGCTTTTTGCTCTACTTAAACCACACGATTTCCTTTGATTCAATTCCTCCAACCCCTTATCTTTCATCTCTTATTTTTCTACAATCATCGTTGCCATACTGTTATTACACAACATCCCACACTCACTCATAGCATGCCTCGAACTCGTTCGTCATCCAGGCGAGGCGTTGATACTCAAGTCGTAAGTACTCAACGGTAACTTCCGACCTTGCGTCTTCTCATGAGCTCTTACAACAGAACACTCCGTCCTCCCGTCTCAGACCCCAGAGACACAGGATACCGGTATGCCCCACCGTCTTGAACTTATAGCACACCTGGCTGATATACATCAGATTTCACCATTTACAGATCCTGATGATTCATTCCGACCGAGTGACTCACAGTTGCCTTCTGATCGCGGTGTCATGGCTCATATTGACCTCCAGGATTTGGTCAATTCACTTGATGCATTCCTTCCACAGGATGAGGATGGAGCGGGCCCGGAGCTCGAGGCTCTCCTACATACACGATACAGAGTTTATCGTGACGTTCCTTGTGTCAGATGCTTCAAAGCGCTTGTGAAGCGAGGGTCAAACATTAATGTTGATGATCACAAGCTTTGCGTCAACAACGATGGTATGAGATCTATCTATCCTTTTACTAAGTATAATGCTGATCATGTGTCACTCTAGCCAACAAAGCTTGCGTAGGCTGCAGCAAAGCTGGTTGTAACTGCGGCATCGTGAGTGGATTCATAGAATCGGTCGGTCGATTGTACTAACTTTGTCAGGTCCAATCCTACCTCAAGTTGAACTGCAAACTCGCCAAAGCCATCCAAAAAGCCGTCAGAGAATTCGTCGATGAGGATATTCCACTGGTATGTACTGAATCATCAAACTAACTCGAGCTGCACTGACCAAACCCAGCCAGAAGCCTTTGATACGTGGACCGAGTACATGAAAGAGGACAAGACCGCACTCACCACGAAAGACGCAGTAAAGAAACAAGCAACCGATGCTCTCGCATTGGAGCTCAAAGAGGTCAAGGAGGGCCTTGATCACATCAATGAACGAGTATCAAACAACAACAAGTGGATAATCGCCAACTGCTTCACCCGCAGTGAGGAAGCTTACCGTGACCTACTAGCTATCACATTGCTTTTCAAGAGAAAGTTCCCTGACGAATTTGACGAGGCTCTCCGAGAGGTGGTGGATGACGAGGAGATGCAAGATAATGAAGAGACAACCGAGCCGCGGGAGTCGGACAATGGGAACAAGAGACGTAAATCGTCCTCGGTATCTTCGCAGCGGACTGAGGATGAGTCCGACTAAGTGGTAGTCACATCCACCATGAAAGGGTGCACGGCATCGGTTCACATCCTTGTCTTCTATGGTTTCTTATTGCTATCTTCGCTTAATGGTTGTTTCTTGGTTTTTGTACTATCTCGTTATCGTCCCCTGACTCTCAGGCGCGCCGGATTGGCTTTCCATAGACTTTCTTTTCTTTCAATCAATACACATGTTCGGCTACTACCTTATCTCGCCGCTAAAATTTATATCAATGAAGCTTGCCCTTAACTATGTTAACAAGATCCGCTCTTATAACTTTCGTGATGATTGATCACCGCTGGCTGCGTCAGCAACGGCAAAGAACATGTGGGCAGCATGCTGACATCAAGACCAACAACCACCAGTATGCCATACTGTTACTAGGTTAATAGGACCTTCAGAGGTCTGTTTTCTCCGATGAGCATGATGTAATCGTAGATCGATCTTTTGATTCCTTGAGTTGCATTGACAATTTGAATGTTGTAGTCCAATGACCGTATCCTGAGTTCGCGGACTGCGAAGCCTGGTCACGGCTTCGAGCGATAAGCCGAGCATCTCCCCGTACCCCATCCAACAGTCCATATTCAAATCTCATGTTTTATTATTAGTTCATCTAGCATTGACACCAAGTTGGTTTGTTTCTTCAGGACGCGTGGGTTTGTTCTTGGCCTTTGTCGGGCGATCAGAATCCTGCTAGGGCTCGTCTGCTCCCCTTGCGCGCTTCAAGCCCGTCTTCACGCCAAGTTCGACGGTGGGCTTGAATTGGCCTTTGGGATCGAGGGCTCTAAGAGCTTCCGCTTGCTGTCACTAAAACAAGCGTCGGATTCCTTGCTTGCAGAAGTTTGCTTCGCCTGGTTGAGGCTTTGAAGACCCTGCTCTAGCTCATCATCTGGCATCGCATACTTCAAACCCATTTTTGCCCTCATCGTGATTGCGGATTGATGCTGGTCATTATGTCGGTCAGGTCAAGAAAGCTCCTACTTTTACTAGAATGAACATCCCCCTTGTTACTTCCAGACCGTTGGGCTTTCTCTCAACCAGCGCGAAGTAGGACGGCTATCTCGAATGATGGTAATGTAAGAAAGGAGTGGGGACCAAAGACTTATGCTAAACGGAGGAGGATCGAAGTTCTTGGTGACCTTGATTAGGGATTATGTTTGGATCACTACGGAGAGTTCAGCTTCACTTGCCCAGGTGTCTGGCAACGGCGACACATATACTATCAAGAGATAGCAAGGAGAGGAAACAAGAGAAGGCTGAGAGGAATAAGGAGAGCTGGTGTCAAGTGCTAGTGTTTTGCTGCGTGGCCCCAGAGACCTCCATCGGGAGCTTATATATTGTGTTGACCCCATTGCCAAAGCGACGGCGAAAGTATGCGGGGAGGGAGCAAAGAACGAATAAATAGTTCTAATGGCGTTTGGTGCAAGATTCGCAATACTTGTTTTGATAATCAAGACTTATACCTAGACTGCGTCAGACCATTGCCCATACCACAAAACTGAATGAAAACACACTCGTATAAGAGTGATGACTTTCAGCCACGATGACCTGACCCTAATTGACGCCGTGATACCTATCACACGATTCTCATCAAATCTTAACAGGCTCGATGAAGTTGCGAAGGGATCGAGGTTTCCTTTAGGCCAAATTCAGGATACAGTAACCACGTCGAGAAGTTTTTAACAATCGACAGACCTGTGATGCGACCAGCGTTACTTTGTTATAACGTGTACGTTCTAAAAGGATCAATGACACCGGTGAGACTTGATAATTTACACACGCTGCGAAGGCACCGGGGCAGTATGCAACATATCAAGCTAGATGGTATCACCGATGCTGGTCTTTAGATTTAGTCCGTTCTATCTGGTAAGAGATACCATATTTCTAGGTGACGCCTTATAGTTTCACGAGCAAAGTTAGATGCTGGAGAAGGATAGTCACTGGTCAAGAAAAATGACCGCGCATGACTCCATAACTACATGAAGCCTGATCGAATTCCCGAATGCCGGACGGAGAAATCACCCAGAAAAAACCTGGCTACTGTTTCTAAATACCCAGTAAGCGATAATCGAGATCCTAGCCTCACCGGCGACCCAGTAATAACTCCCTTTTCATTGGCCATAAATGAGCCAGATGAAAGATGTGATTTGACTCTTATTTCTTGTGTTAACGAGCGGACCAAGAGAACTAGTCTAAGCTAAGATCGAAGAGAACTGTGGAATCGCTAGATATGGATCAACTGAGTATGAAAGGTCCAGGACCGCAACGATCAAGCTTCCCGACCCTGAAAGTCATCATCACTGGTGCCATCAGTTACAGTTACGTTCGGCATCCGACAAGCTGCCAACAGGTTCACCCCCGTCCCCTGAAATTTGAATCCCATCAGTGATCCGATTCTCTTGAAAGAAGTAAGATTCTGAGTGAGGGTCTTTATCATCTGTCTTCAAAATCAATAGTACTGAATATTATGCAGAAAATAAACTTGAGGAGCAGGGCGAGTAGTAACATATAATACGAGGGGGAAGAGCAGGCTTTTATATTCAGATGAAGGAGTCAGATACCGTACCAAATCTGCTGCGCTGTAGCGTCAAGGGCAATCATGTGGGCATTAGTCATAATGCTCCTGTGATGAGAAAAGAAATATGTGCTTTGCCATAGTTGATGCTGTCCTCTTATTTACCTGGGGCGCAAAGCGTATTGCACTGACCATTATGCGGCTCAGGTGATCGTTCCTCAGTTCATCGGTGGGCTTCTAGAAGCGCTCAATGATGTGTAACCGCTCACTGTTGTGAAAACCTATCCAGAA
Organism: Fusarium sp. MBC 119; assembly: GCA_030411635.1. NCBI lineage: Eukaryota > Fungi > Ascomycota > Sordariomycetes > Hypocreales > Nectriaceae > Fusarium > Fusarium sp. MBC 119. The sequence continues at coordinate 18,513 of JAPERM010000281.1, read as the reverse complement.
CTACGTTACTGTTCTGTTTGGCGCGAATCCTAAATGTCTTTCTCTAGAGCTTCTTATTGCTGCTCAGAAGGCTGAGACATCTCTCGAGGTTGACTCATTTAATCTCCAGGTACCTGAACGTCCTATTAGCGTCGTTCCGGTACTTGCAACTTATATAATGCCGAAGAAAGTTAAGTTTTTCTCCTCAAACACTCTTCTCCTGATAATACCTGGTGATAAGGGCTTTGCTTTAAAACCCTGCTTACAGTGCGATTGACTATGAGAGGATCATGGGCTGCACGCGATATATGGGACTCTATGGCCGGTGACGGCACTGGCGTTGACGGCAGACGTCAGGTTGCCTGACTTCGTAGCATCGATCTTGTCCGAGTACAGGGCACTGAAATAATACCCCATAATAAAATGTCCCAGGTCAAGACTCTAGTAATATCTTGAGGGTAGTATCGTCACATTTCAGCCAAGTGTCTCCAAGCTTAAGTGGCTGGGCAAAGTTGGCGGGTTTTGCAAGGAAATAAACGCAACACGTCGATATCATCGACTTGCGCAAGGCTTAATCAACTGAAAAATAGTATTACAGCTGGACACCTGGCACCCTGATGTACTGCTGGAGGTTAGAGCTGACTTAGGTTCCGCCGTTTCTTGATTATGGTGTGCTGCCGGCTTTCCTATCCTGCCGAGCCAGACCTTAACAAAAGGCACCTTAGGCTCTCGTGTACGACTGATAGCTGTTGGTAACTGCGCAAAGGCGCTTGGAATGAACTTGGAAACGTCATCTCCATGACATCCTCCTACTGAACCTAGATCAGAAAGACTTAGCAACGAGTCTGGCGAACTTCGACCTTCGGGTAGTGACATCTGTCAGTTTGGCCAGCCCGGCTTACTCTTTAGGAGATATATGCTTTCAGGCGTACTACTCAGGTTATCTGGGCATCTTACAAGTCATGATCAGAACCTGCATCGCACAGGCTTCAAACCGTCCCGATGATCGGAGCTCTAGACTTTTACCCAGTTCTTCAACACACCTCGCGGGTGCTAGGCAGAGATATGATAGGCCAGCGGCAGAATTACGATGGACGTTTGATGGAGAAAGGATAAAGTATAGACGGGCTTCAGACCTATTTCCATTCTAATATAAGATCTATATACCAACAGAGAGTACAGTCAGTTTGTGTCGTTAGCTAAGGCAGCCACTATCGTAAGGTGCTGTAACTCTCGCAGAGGTCAGCTTGAACTGCTGTTCGTTCATGCCTGTGGTATATCCTCTCCAAGTCCCTTCCGATGGCCCAAGAAGCGACCCGGATGGGTCCTATGATGAATAGGGACGAATGTTCTATTTTTGATCGATGCCTAAGCCTCATGTGACTTTTGAGGTGCTAGGAGTGCCGAGACCGCTGCTGCATGCCCCTGCCGGATCTCTGATAAGGCAGTCAGCCCAGCCGTTTCTGTAACTCAAAAAGTCCTTAAAAAGGTGTTATGATCATGAGCCCCGGCAAGTTACTCGACAAGGAATTCTAAGCTCTTCTTGAGTTTGTCGGGGAGCGGCTCTTGTGCTGCTATAAAGATAGGTCTTGAGTACAATCTTTGATGTAATAAGATACACTACTATCATTGCTAGTCTCACTTCTTTATAAATATCATCAGTTAAGCAACATGGCCCACGTCCCACAAACTAATCATCAGAATATCGGTCCAAAACACCTGTCTTTCCTTCTCTTACCAGGAAGCAGCGAACAAGAACCGAAGTGACATGCCCTGCTGATGTCGACCATACAAACCGCGGGATTTGGCGGCAAGCTGACTGCCAGCTAGTTTGTCCACCAAGATGCTCAATAGAGAGACATCAAGCATGTGCTCTCAAGTCCCGTTCCCCGCCTTTTCCTCACTACTGCTCAATACCCGGGCACACTGGTGGAAGACAATCTTGAACCTACGTCCTGCTGCCTGCTTAGAAAAACATATTTGACACTTCTTCTGCCTCTACTGCTGTGACACTACGTTCAATTTTCATCATGTTTTTCCCTGTCTTATGTGCATCTTCTACTGCCGTACGGCCGACTTACGGTGGTTGTGGGTCTTACGGCGGGTGTTCACGGTTTTGGCAAAGGGTTTTACCAGAGTTTGCTGTCAACTCCAACAGAGATCGAGTCGAAGACAACATCAACCAAAGCAACTCATTCCTCACTCCTATGGTCTTATGTGTCAGTAGAGGTAAAAGAATCTACTTGGACGCTGCCCAGCACGGCTGCTTGCTTCCTAGATGGACTAGAAACCCCACCACGCGTCTCACTCCGGCGCAGCACCTGGCCAGAGCCCAACATGATGGACTACAACCTGGGAAATAACGAGAGTTGTCAAGAGTCGGTGAGTAGCTCTGTACTGCGTCAAAAATTCCCATACTCCATGACAGCTCAAGTTGAACTAGCAGGGGCATGTTATTCTGGCCATGTCCGATGTCCTGGGCCAATTAACAGACACCTTGCAGGGTTATATCTGGCGCCCCGCCTCCTACATTGGTCAGCACCACTATTTACTGCCCTGTAACAGGTGCCATCAACCACTAAGGACACCACCCAAGGGACTATCTCCCTCGCAACATTACCAGCACATTCCGCCAATTTCCACTATTATAGACTTGCTTCTCTAATATCGTGATACCTTTAGACCAAGACTCACATACCCATTCTTAGACGGCTTCTCCCATTTCTCAAGCAATCACCCATCCGGTCGGGACGGCAACCCGACAGTCTGAGTGCAATGTGCAAGCTTCCGCACCAGACGAATGTCTTGCGTAACTATACCCATTCCTGTCGCTCATCCCCTCTCTTCTTCACCTCTTATATTCTCTCTACTCTCTCCGACCAGATTTCTCATTGTCTTTCACTTTCAACTGCATTCGACCGTGACTGCACGCATAATACGTCTCTGGTCGGTGAATCTATCTTTCCGGCCCATCACGATTTAACACCAAGACAGGAAACAACATCTGGAAAAAGGAAGGTCTGGGCGACGGGTCCTGAGCAAACCATGGTTAGTCTCTTCCTTTTCTCGGCGTACTAGCTAACTGAGTAGCTAGGAAACCACTCAACCCCTTTCGTGCGAGGTAGCTGAGGCTCCCCGCGGTGAGAATGATGAGCGTCCCGCAAAGCGAGTCATTAGACGAATCCCACCCGACCACTACACTACCTTCGTGCCCGTGACTCCCAAGGCCGATGGTGAGCAGGTGGTGCCCGAGGGGACCGCCATATCGCAGAGAAAGCGTACAGCCCCCGAGCATTTGCCCCAGGATGTTCAGCTTGTTAAGAGGGGCAAGCTCGAAGCACGCCCTGGATTTCAAGCCGTTTCTTATTCTCCCGTCGAGCCAGACTCCGAGAAGCGGGAAGAAGACGTAGAATGGGTCTGCATGCTTGGTACCGATTCATGTAAGTGCATTCAACGTTGATGGTTCTGTTGCTGATTATATAAAGCTCCCGAAACGCCTTGCGGTAATGATCCCAACCCGACCAACTGTGTCGAGGTAAGATATCGGTTTACCCCTTTAGTACCTGACTGACTAGCCAGCTCATCGATACTGTGGATGCCTTCCTTGATCTTGACAAGGACGGCTTCAATCTGTTGGACATGGAAACCACCGGCACCATATTTAGGGACATTGACATTCATGGTCGGGTCTCTCTCCTCCAAGCTCAGTTGCAGATTGAGAAGAAGATTCGAGAAGAGATGCAGAAGTCGCATGAGCAGTTGAGCGACAAGATACACAAGGAGCTGAAGTATCTCCGCGAAGAGATGGATGACCTTCGGGCTGAACACCATTCTTTCAATCAACACTTAGATGACGATCATGTCAGCGATCTTCATGGTATTTCTAAGGAGAACGAAAACTCCGAGTTTGCCTGCGTGGGGGGTGAAGATGCGGACCCTGACCAGGAGTAGCCCTTCCGATGTCTGGTCTCATCTGTGCAGTTCTACTTAGTCTATGGGCTGGGACTATCTTTTCATTCACTGATCGATTTATGAATCCCTTCAAAGAGTAATAACAGCCCGGTTTGAGATCATCCGTAAGGATGATCTTGTTCTGCTTCTGTTCATCCCATTCGTTCTCTAGCGTACACGCAGGAAGGATGAAACCCCAAAAAAGTCTAATTTAATAAAAGTACTGAATATGTCGTTTCGGAGATTTTAAGACAAGGAAATCAAATAGTGCAAGGTCAGGAATGGTCATGTTGTTGGTAGCGGTGTGTTGGGCTTTCTAATAGCATAATGATGAAAGGGGTCAGAAGCCCTTAAATAAACTCTATCCCGTGGCTTAGATTTGTGACTTACCTTGATGGAATACCTCAAGGTGGCTCCGGAAGTAGTACCTTGGTATATCAAAGCCGCAATTCGCTCCGTATTGTGAACGAGTGACAGCTTAGATTTGGGCACCACCCTCGCAACCGTGAACCACTTCCCCTGATCAATAATTCCAGATCAGACATTACTTTCCAAATGAGTAAGGTTCGATAAAAGAGTCTTGTCGATGACTGTGGTGGTGTCCGGAGCCTCAGATTATGCGACTACCTGCTGGATTCAATGAATGCATTTGGGTTCGGGTCTTGAGAACGGCGAGCGTAGCTCAGAAGACCTTGCCATGATGGTCCTAGCAGTAGAGTCCCAGTAACGGCCTCTTCGTGAAGTGAGGCAATTCCAGCAAAACTCCAAGTTTGGCCACTCTCGAAATCATAGTTTGTGTCACTTGGTTGGTGATTGATGTCGAGTCTTTGGTGCTTGATGAGTCCTTGTAACAGACACCGATTTATATTGGTCTGATGTAGGTAAACATTAAAAAATGCCACATAAAAAGCCCAGTTGGATCCAGATCGGCTCAATGAGTCTGGGCGTTAACGGGCTTGGATTACTTTTCTGACAATAATTGGCATGCTGCCCCTTTCCATAATGATGTCCTTCGACGACAAGTACGACTCTGGCAGTTTCAAGATTGACTGCGAAGGATCTTGAATCACTTTGAAAACCCCCTGGTTAGCTGATTAGATTGGAATTATCCTTCATCGTCGCGATCGCCGACTCTTGGACCCATCCCCTCTCCTCTGATCCCGTATCAATATCTCATCTCACTTTTCCCCTACCTATATACATCTTCACTGATTTCCCAATACCTAACCTGAATGCTTCTCATGTTCAGGCGGACAAATTTGTTTGATGACATTCGCTCCAGTTGTGAACAATATACAGAATTTACCCTCCTTTTGGACATATCCGGTAGGCGTCCTAGACTCGATCGATTCATCCCTAGATACTGGCGATACGACCGCTAAGGCACTGTGAAAAAAGATAATTTTAAGGTTAGCTTAAATTTAAGTACAGTACGATCTAAGTCAACGCAAGTGGATGACTTTGCGCCCCGAGGCTAAGGGTCCGACCAACATGACATACGTCTTCGTGCGAGTCGATTGCATCACGTCCAGGATCAAGAATAACAAAAGCAGAAGTACGGCACCTGCTGCCACCGGGGACATGGTAAAGTATGCGTCCACGTATACGGGCACGTTCAAGATGATGGCATGAGTAATAGTAGAAACTCGTACTGCACTGCGATAGAGAATGGAGATGACCCGGAGACTGAGGTATACGGAAGCACGGTCATGATTAGAACCTGAGCTCGAACAGATCTGGATCGAGTTTCTGGTCGGCGCTTTATGACGTACCTGGTACGAATACGACATCAAGATCTACAATAACACAGGAAGAAGATCGCGCCGTACATATGCCTTCACCGCTGTACCAGTTACCCTACTTCGCGAGTGACACGCGCGAACTATCGTAAGGTGCTGTAACCCTCGCAGAGGTCAGCTTGAACTGCTATAAAGAACACGATTTTTCCACGATTTAAGCATAATAAGACACGCGCGAACATGGACAACCATCCGGCACGAATACCAGAGAATGTGGGAGTGACGAGAGGATCACCAAAGTGTCGCTGATAGTGAATGTGAACAGGAATATGGTCACGCCATACATAAGGACTTGTGCAATTTGATTCTGAAATGCGACTCGTGCATGTACCGGTATGGAGACTTGCAATTGGACAACATCATCTACAGCAGTGCGTACGGCGAGGCGCTCACGGCCGTTCAGTACGCTACGAACGAGAACGGTATGTTACTCAGTGTCCAAACTAGCCCATCCACCAGTAAACGATAATACACGAGGATATGCTTACAGAACCAGAGGAGGGAGATGAACGGGTACGTCATCACGAAGAGAACCGAAGCATATTAAAGACCTCCCAACCCGTTTATATAATACGCATACGTACTGGAACCAGTCGCAGGAATGACTACAAACGACTCCGTCCTAAACATATTCGATTCTGTGATCAATGTGTTACACTAGACCCTGGGTCCTCATACGGCCACGAAAGTATCCCCGCTCATATGAATACCACACGAGGGCAGTAGAAGAGGGATCAGATATTTTCCGCCCCATGGTCAACGCGGCTCACCCAGTGACAGCTAATTAGATCCGCTACCTTATGGCGCGGGGTGTCTGGAAGACTCAGACGTCACCTTCAACGGAATGAGTGAACTCAGGATCACAAATGATTGAAATGGACCTGTTCGTCATGACTCTGAAGTCTTCCGTGCTGCGATGGCTGCTGTGATGGTGTGAGATATTGCCATGTCAGATCCAACATGTGATAGACATCTTGGAATTGAGCTCCGTGGTCATGAAGACGATGGTCAATTCAAGACAAGGCATCATTTTCTCTTTTGGCGGCATCTTCTCCTTTTGGGGGATCATCCTGGGCAACCACCTTTAATCTGGCTCCAAACGTTAGCGTGCCTCCTAGTACGCCAGGAGGATCCTTCCGAATGTCTTGAACAGCGCCAACATCAGGAGAGTAAACACCCGTCCCAATCATCGACTCGCTAGTAAATGAATTGTTTATGAAAGCCATTTCCAGGCAACTATCGGCCGGTGTGTATGTGACTCGCGGGTCTGAGTCTCGATGAGGACAGCATCCTTGTGTAAGATCTTAGCCTCCAGCGTCTCTAGACGGTTCAGGGTCGTATAGTAATAGAGTGTCTAGCGAAGCGTACGGTCAGATATATTGAGGTTGCAGGCGAGTTCTACGGCGTCAAGCTCGGCCATTTCTTGGGTTGTCATTTGCCACTAGGCTCTGGGTGTCACAGGGTCTGTTGTCTGCTACTGGACACTCAGTCTTAATAGCTGGCCCCCATTCGTGCTAATCGATAAGGTAACCCTCTTAAACTGAGTTTCTAAGATTGGTTCTGGACTTGACTTGTGAGAAGCACCTGCCTGATCGTTATTGAGGACATGTGTCGTGCATGACGATCTGATAATAGGATAAGACCAGTTGAAGTCTTGACGAGAGAGATTGGTAAATTTTTAAAGGCACGCAGACGCCATACCATGTGGTAAACAGTGTGATGAAGCCAGTGGAGAGGTCAAGGATATATCAATTGAACCGTCGGTATCAAGCATGAGAGAATGTGCTGGAAGACAAAAGTCAACATAAAGCCAATCCCTTAGCTAAATCAATTATATTTTACTCTTCTTTCATTGGTTTTCTGACAATTGCTTGTCTCTGTCCTTCCATTTCACCATTGTTCCCCAGGTAGACCATTGGATATCATGACACCCGGGCCTGGAGATGAATCTTTGTCTGCTTTCATCACCAAAATCTTGGAAAGTAATTTTATTGCTGGACAGGAGGAACAGAACACTACTCTATAATAATCTAGGCAAGTATCAAGACATTCGATGCCAAGTGTACTAGCTTTCCCCGAGGCATCGGTCTCTCACGCATAGCTACAGATGGACCGTCCAACACTTATGTTCGAGATCTTGACGACATCGAAACCAGAATTCTTTCGACCAAAGCCAGTCGACTAACGAGTGATGCCTCTGAGCGTAAGGCTAACGGGGTTAATGAGCGGGTAAACAATGACCCTGCCAAACGCCAGCAATGTCTCATTCATCTAGTCTAAACAGGCAATTAGCACGAGTACACAAAGGAACTACAACGTCCTCATTCACGAAGGAAGGGCGAGAGTCACAGTACATTCATCAAATCATTACAAAACAAAGCGAACTCTCACAACATGTAACGAAGAGAAGCCTGGGACAAAGTCTGCTCTGCCGAAGAAACGAGAATCACATCCCTTCATCAACTATGTGACGACATAGGTGTAGCTCTCCGAAAGGAGCTCAGTGTGTGCTGACCAAGCTCAACGAGTATGATATCGTGTGCGGAATTGGATCGCAAGGTTCATATCATCAGCCCTCAGATGCAGAATAGAGTTGCGATCGAGAACAGGATCAAGCAGTGAGGAATGATGACTAGCTAGAGCGTGGACTATGTGATGAGATTAGATGATATACACAGAGGTGGTTTGTATTGTGTCAACTTTGATGGTTCCGTTAAGGGCATGAGTCAGTGCATCGATGGTGATGTAGAGAGATTATGGAGATACTCTGGCCTCGGGCGAGGGGCCGGGTGACCAGGAAGTACTGAGATATTGGCTCTATCAATGGATGCGCTGGCCAGGTTCGTGGATCTTAGGAGGAAATGACAGGAAGAAGCAAGCTGGCGATGAGGCAGCAATTAGCATGAATTACTTGGCGGGCCAGTAGATTATCAATAACTCAGGGCAATGGTGCCTAATAACGGTACAGTCTTAGCCAGGCAGTAATTATACAGCCGGTTTTCTGTTTTGGTCGGTTTTGTCCCCAGATGTTGGTTTTACTGCTTGTTCTGCTTAGTTGTCCTTGCCACATTTCCCCGGCTTGAAATAAGCTGTACACGATCCTCAATGACCGATTTTGACTTCGTTCATCACCTGTATACTGCCAGCATCCAGACGAGCAAGACCAAACTTCCTTTGCCAGTTCGTTAAGGTCAGCATAGCCATAGAGATTTATTAGCCAACAGTGAGTAAGTATAATCCAGTCCAAGGCAGTATACTTGGAAGCTCAACCCGACAGATTCATTCATCCCATTCATAATCTCTTAATAGCCAATAAGCTTTGCTGCTCGTAAGCCTCGTTGGTATATAAGATCCCCTATACTACAGTCAATACCGGCAGAAAGACCTCGCCACGTAAATCTCTAGTAAGTCATCCACGAGAATTTTGGCAGCATCGTGGATGACACTTAGCCACTGGTCGTCTACAGACGTTCGTCTCAGCGTGATCATCTTCTTCAATGCGAGGGCTGTTCGAGAATTTGTTTTTATAGCAGAACCGGACCCATCGCGCGAGCAAATCTGTCGTATTCACCAAGCGATGGAGGAACTCTTGCCATCGGAACCTCTGATCACGATCCGCAATCTCTTCCGCCTCCGACCAAAAGACTACGCAGGCACAAGCCAGGATTTCCAAGCAGGCCGAACCGGAAGATAATTATTGTCAGACGTGCGCATCCAACGACTGGCTATGCGTCGAGTGTCGTACAGGACCAAATCCACTGTGTACATACAGTTAGGGGCTTGACTCGTTGCTAGGCTTGTAAAGGTGCAGAGAGAGATGTTATTTGTAAATCTTCAAGGCAGGCACTCATACCTTATTTGAGGCCAAAGCAGTAGAACAGTCGTTTTGGTTTGGCTGCGGAGATAACGACGGTAATAGTCCCCAGTGGATGGCGGGGTCAGTGAACCGCTGCCTCCAATTGAAAAGCCGGTCTAACGAGATAACCTTGATTGTTAGGCTTCCAGTTACTCCGCAGGACATCCTAGGTCCGCAGTTATTCGTCAGTAATTTTTAGGTTCACAGTTGCTCCGCAGAGAGTTTCGGAACTTGGTTACATCAAATCCTGGGCCAGTTCGGATTGATCGCCCGGCATAGGGTAGTCTTGATCCCAGAGACAGACCAACCAAACTCATTGAGCGAACATGTCCCGTATTCTTCAGCGACAATTCCGGCGAACTTCTATTCAGCTTCTCACCACCGTATCATCTAGTTTCGTTCTCAATGCCAGCCTGCATATAGAAGCTTGAGCGCGACGCGATGATGACTTTTTGACCAGCAAAAACCTCGGGAATTAATTGAAATAAGAGCATGTCGGTGTAGCGTGTATGGCTAGGCTCTGTTCGGGATTATCACACACCATCATAGCTGATCTGGAATGCGCCGCTACCAACGGAGATCAGCCATCATAAACCCAATAGAATGGTAGTAAAACTAAAACGTATTGTTTATGATTAACACGCTTCTTACAGCTGTTTAAATAGTTCTCATGGAGGTCTCAAATAATTACATTAGTGTTTTTCGGTCCCTCGACTGCGGGCCGTCTCGAGCTTAACCTTTGTGCAGGTTGTACCGCCCGATGGAAAAATCGGATGGATCGCAGTTAGTCCGCAGAACCTTGATTTTCTCCTACGTGTGATTGGTCGACTGCCTGCATTTCAGTTGTTTCAGCAGGGTTGAATGGCTCCTGGACCAACTGCGGACGCAGTTAATTGATGGTCGCAGCAGCCTGAGGCAGGTCCGTAGTATCTTTGGCCAGGATCGCAGATGCTCCGCAGGCTAGGTGGGGAGTTTGGTGCGGTCAGCCGCTGGAAAGGTCGGGATTTTTGCCTTGGGCCGCGAGCTACATCACACTACAAAGGGTTTTCCCACTCTCTAGAAGACATCCCTTTATACATGTCAACCCACGATGAGTCAATTGATGACTGACGGCGCAAAAACGAAATCTATTGAACAACCAGAAAAACGACGTATTGTTGCGGGAATGGATTAGTGTTAACTCAACCTGTTGAAGCTGGCTTCCTTTACTTTTGAGGAGGTTGCAGAGCAAACCTTAGACAGTTAATTCACCCTTTGCGCTCACTGCACTCGTCTGGCTGGCAACCGAACCTGAAAATCTCACAGGCTCAATCATTTTCATCACTTAACCTTCAAGGCTGCCAAGGAAAGCCATGCACCCACCTTGAGTATATACGGGCTGAAGCAACCCGGTCACCGGTGCTGTAATTCTGAGACGTCCCCTAATTGAGACAAGCTTCTATGGAAATTATTTTCTATTGACATAACCGTGTCTTGGTCGACCACCATCTTTTCGGGTATCTCATTATCCGGCCAGGTGCAAACATGCCATGCACATGCAATGCAATGTGATAATGGGTGCCAGGCCAATCCTTACGCTTAGGTACAGCTTCCGATGTGTCTTACTTTCCAGTGAAGTACATAGCCTATCCGCCCTGTCTCACCCGCCCAGCCACTCTGTTACAGCTTAATGCTATACGCCCAGTCTGCAAGATGTGCTGCATTGTACCCCTGCATTTGATCCGCAGTGAAGTAACTGTGCCGTCCAGCGTTTGTCCGCGGGTTGTCCGCAGGCCTGTTCCGTGCAAACAAGAGGTTGTAGAGCGAATTGGCCATGCAGACTGCCGGCAGGTGGGCGTTACTTGTTTCTTTTTTTCAATTGTTCTTTTATCTACTTAATCTCATCTTTTATTCTTCAACTTCTTCTTTCTATTTCATCGTCCATACCCGTTTTCTCTCCAGTTCCTTTGCTCACAGAAACAACCTCAACTTTTTGCTTTACCCTTGCCGCCCAATCATGACGGGTGTGGATCAACCCTCAAAGAGGAAGAAACCACGCCGATCCGGCATTGGAGCTGATGTTGACCCGAGGGACATGCACGATGGCATGCCAACTGACACCGGCAGAATGACTCGGGTAAGTTATTTCATATGCTAGAAATCCCGCGACTAACGGAATTGTTTAGCAATTGCTCAGATATCTGCGTGATATGCCTGCCCCACCCGAGCCTGACTATAATGAGTCTTCCGACGAGGGAGTAGAGCCTGACACCAATGGCAAGAGAAAGAAGGTGAGTCTGGCAAACGTTAGCCGCACAGTAGTTCCACTACTTCATTATAGATAATAGACTGACAAACTTTCACAGCCCGCAATGAAACGTCCTGCCAAAAAGGACGAAGCTGAGCCGAACAACCATACCAACCATGTTGAGACAGAGGACGCGAGTCCTGTCCGTGGCTCGCCATTGTCAGAGCTCAGCGAAATTGACTCCGATACCTTCGGGGATGATGTGTTTGGCCATGACAAGGGCGAAGAGCCTCATGAGCCGATCGATGAGAGGTCAGACGATGGTCTTGACCTTGGTGACGATGGGCCGGATTTCTTTGGCAACGACACCCTCATGGACGGGCTGGAATTCGATGTGAGTCATAACAACGATATCGGCGACGTCCAGGCGCCTCTTCTGTCCCCGTCGGCACCACAGCAACACCAGATTGATGATGCTGCTGTGGCCAACATCGTGGACAATGCTCTCAAGAAGCAGCAAGAGACCTACGAAGAGCGTCTAGCCGCTCTAGAAGCCCGGCTTGCAACCTTTTCTGCCCAAGTCTCGATTCCTGTCACAGACCAGGTCCCGACTCAACAAACAGTCGAACAGGCGGTAGAGACCAACATTCAGCCTGGTTCCAACACCCGTGAGAAAAAGCAGAAGATCGTCGAAGCTGTTATGGCTGCTAAAAGAACCATTCCGTGTGTTGGCTGCACTCGAAAGATGGCAGCGGTTGGAGACTCTGCAGAGGCAATGGCAGGTATCGACGTGTGCCACTACCAAGGAGGTAAGAGATCCAGTCCCTTCTGAAGTATGTTCTAACATTCTCTTGAAGCCTCAAAGGCTAAAATGTGCTACGAGTGCAGAACCTCTCGTCGACGATGTGATAATGTAAGTGGTGTATCTTGTTACTAGTTGACATAACTAAGTTATTGTAGATCAAGAATGATCACGAGGAAATCAAGGCCTTGGCAGTGCAGACAATGAAGATCATTGATTGCGTCAAGGATGGTGAGCCAAAGATCAATACTGCGGACAGGGAGGTATTTCGAGAAGTTCTGATCAAGCTTCGTGAGGCTGGGTATCCGGTTAGTTGGTTGCCCAGAGCTAAGGAATGATCCTGTGGCGACGACTCATTGTGTTTGAGCTTGTGTAGACGTCGTGCTGTAACCGCTGAAGCAAGAGGCGTTGATATGGACGGGTGACATCGACGGGAGAAGAACTGGAGTTGGTAAATAGACTTAATGGTAGACTAAGGAATTAGATCACCACGTTCGCGCGATTCGACAGGAATTTGTGGTTTCTTGATCAACTGAACATGGTGAACTCATATTGTGACATTTAAATTGAATGATAATGACGCTGGCTTCACCAAGTTCACCACTGCCCAATAATGACACTGTGCACAACACACGATAGGCTCAAGCGCCAGCAAGCTTTGGTGAAATACAAGCATCAAGATACCTGACTTTCCTATGCACGGACCGATGTGAGAAGACCACGGGAAGCATGGCTTTTGACGTAGACTGCTAGGACCACTCGCATCTGACACGGTTGACCGCTGCTCTGACGCCTTCGAAATATGCCAGGAAACCATTACTGTCAGAGTGCTCTCAACGAAATTACATCTGACATTAGATTTCGAACTTTATCCTTGGTTGCTCTCTGTTTCTCGATCAGCTCTGCGGGCATCGATTCGCCTGTGATCGGGCTGTAGTTCTTTTACTGCTTTCATTGTAACTCTGTTACTGTTGATCCTAAGGTGTCTATAGCTGAAAGGATCGGCAAGGGGCATTACTGCAGGGCTTTCATAAACGTTTCAGAACACATTTATCATCTTGTGAAAAAGACAATCTCGAGCTGAGGATATAGTACCAAATACAGTCCCACAGTATCAGTCATGTCTTGATACCGCCTTTGTTATCACCCCTGCTAGCAGGCAACTTGGTGTTTGGTCTACCGTTGCCCTGACGTTAACTATCAAATTTCTGTTGAAGCTTGAACAGTCCCGGAGTTAATCCACACGCAGAGACAAGAGCTCATCGCCCATTCACTGATTGCTGAAGGCGATAGTTCTACCTCAGACTAAGAATCTCCACAGATCTGATGATGTCAACAGCGGAGATGTTGATGTGACCCCTGCCTCTGTTTTCCCGCAATGGGATCTATGGCATCTTGATGTCAACGGTAGGTGGAATCCATCACCAATACTTATATCCAGCGCGAAGAGGCGGATTTCTTTACGACCTTGTTAGAGTACTACGTATCGAGACTTGGCCTGTCAATTGTCTGGAATGTGGTCGATCAGGGGATTCTAATAGTGGCAAGAGATGTGGTCAATTATGGCGGGAAGATACGATCGTAATGTGGCTTGTAATTGCAGTATGGCCTCGGAAGGCAAGTCTCCCAGCTTTTGGATTTTAAGACCGCATATTATCTTTGAGGGCACCATCAACTTGAGTGTTTCAAGTAATACTTTTGCTCAAGAAACCCGTGCAACAATTTCCATACTTCAGCCGCTACCACTATACATACATCGAATCTCGAGCCATCTCAAGTCAGGGTGTATGCAAGCGCGTGCCATGCTACTGATCATCGCCACCAGTCAGATCGATGTAGTCAACATTAGAATAGTCAAAAGACATCTCCTGTCTCTCCTCCTTATCGACCTTCTTGTCCTTCCTGACCCGACCGAGATCATATCCATCCAGTGCAGCACGCCAAGGTACAATATCGTAGACATCTGGGAAGTCATCGCCGTTATCCCGGCTTTGTCCTGCTGTTAATTTCTATGTTAGTAGTCGACTCGCGGTTTATTGAATGCCGAAAAAAAACTCTGCGATGAGGAAGCAAAACGGGTGCTTTGTACCGTTGACGCCATCCTCTCATTCTTATGAGGAACAAAACATGCTTGTGTAATTGAGAATGACTTACTTTTGGTCTCCTTTACTGGGGTTACAGGCTTTTCCCCGTTGTTTTCTTTGACATCTGACACGCCATTGGTTTCTTTGGCGTTGCCGGGTATGTTGATATCTTGATTGGACGACATTATGAGTTGTTATCTTTCGTATCGAGCTTACTTGCTGTAAGTTTACTTTGAAGGGAAAGATCGCAAGAATAGAGAAGAGAAGGGGAATTTCATGGGGATATATGCCTTGTGAGACTGAAAGACCTATCAATCTCAAACAAGGCTGTGCACGGAAGGCTGCATTTGTTGAGCGGGGTGACTCGGTTCGAGGCGTCGAGTGTAATCTTCGAACCAGAATGCTGAATCTGTCATCATTCACTGAAGCTATGATTTGTTGCTCATGCCTGTACCTACTTGCTAGTATATTCCTGGGCCACTTATGGAATGTAAATGGAGTAGTGTGGTGAAGACTTACTGTAGACCATTTGATAGACGTGAGTCTTGGCGTTTTCAAGCCTTTCTTTCTCAAGGGTCAATCTGCGGGCACAATGCCGCTACTAACTAGTGAGCAATCCACCCCCCTACTTGAACAATCGACCAACTTCGTGTAACCCACCGCACATGTTACTTCATCCAATCCCTTGGGCAGGGTTCTCGAAAGTCTACATGGCCCTGCCACTACACCGGGCGTAATCCACATCTAGCAAGTCCCAAAACGTTTCAGCCCTACCCACTATATAAAACACGAGTCGTAATTACTTACCTGATATACCCACAAGTCTACTAATGCTATAATAAAGGTCAATTCCTATGAACTAACCAATGTTTTGATGATTGACGTAACTTTATTGGTAGATGCTTAAGTATATCAGTAGTTCAATTCCAGATCCTGTATGGAGCGTAGAAGGCTCTTGGACACGTAGGATTACTAATGCCACAGTGCCGTAAGCTGAACAGGGCAATGTTAAATCCATTCATGGTCAAGTATAAGATAAGCAGTCTTCATGCGAATCGAGCACAACCTCAGTTCTTGTGACAGTCTACCGCCGGTAGTGGGAAAGACAAACCTTCGCAAAACGATGTCGACAGGAGTTATTCCCAATTGCCCTCCATTTCTTGGTCCAGATTGGGAAAGGTGCGTACATGCTGGGGGCTTGCGAGCGTTGCACCATGGGTTGCCGATGCGGGCAACTTCGGCACCACTGTCGGCCAGAGTGAAAAAGATGGAGGACATTTGACAGGCTGCGTGTATCGGATACATTGGGACCTGGTAGCTTTCGTCGTGGTAAGGACAGTAGGAAATCATCACCGTCATCATCTGTGTTGAATACAAACGATGTTGATACCGAGGGTTAAGGAGGATTGGAGAAGACTACCTAGGGTCAAACTATGACCAACGTCTCATGTTGTCTTCGACGATCACACATATATCTTTCGTAGAAGATGTCTTCAAGGCCTTCGAAGAAATCGAGCAGATTCCTGCGTGGCTTAGAGGACACAGCCTTGGAGGTCGAACCTTTAGCTGAGATCTGGAACTCGGGCACAAACATGATGATTAGGGGGAGAAAGTCTCTCCCAAAAGTGTTCTCTTTACGCTATTGGTGTCTCAAAAGATAACTCATCGTCGAGTCTGTGATGTAGCCTAGGCTCGAAGGAATATGTGAACCTAATCCGAGTCCGACCAAACAATCCAACGAGCCAGGCGCCATTTAAGAGACACTTAGCCTCGTCACCACGGATCACCAGCTACTTACTGGCTACCGGTGGCGTCTGGGTGCGTTTTTTCGGCGTATGGCGATACATCCTACGTTATAGTGCAGTTATTGATTGATCTTGTATTGGCATGATCTCCGCCTATTGTGTTCTGGGGGTGGTTAGGGCAATTAGCATTCGTCCAACAGATAAAGTGGCCACTATACTCTGTAACGAACCAGATGAGAAAAGACAGCGAACTTCACACTAAGTCCTGTCAAACGGCACCGCCACTAGCTTGGAGATAAGCTGCTTTTCCCTAATTGGCTTTGTCCATGCATACAGATGGACGTGATACATCTTTTCGATACAACAACCTCGTCTGTATGGACAAATATTTTACTTTTCTTCCACCGTGCGCACAGCCGTCCGGTGGTGGCTATTGGATATGGGAAGCTAATATATATAAAAGACATGTGTTCATAAGACGGCGAGATCATAATCCCATGTCATATGCTGTTGATGGCATAACAACCTTCATCTTTCCCAGCATCATTTCTCGTTCTTACATTATTGTTGTTTTGCTGCCTCACGCTGGTTGAGCTACCCTCGATCCCCAGAATGAGCTAAAATTTGAATCAGGCTGATAAACAGCTCTGGAATCGAATTGAGTGGTTCCGACTCATTGACCAATTCACCACCATGCTTCTTGTGAAGCTCCCGCAACGTAGCCAGCAACTGAAGACTGCCCCTCACAGAGGTCTCATCATACTCGTGCCCCTTTGTGATTAACCCACCAACAATGAACCCACTGTGGCTGACCATTCAATTGATGGTTCATAAAAATTTATTTTTAAAATGTTAAAATCATTCTTATGTCAAATGTTGTCTCTGCGATTGATTCTTTCCGTTGTCTACATCCGATTTTCAATGCTACGCTTCTTACCATGTGACATTCGGGGCGCTGTGAGACTTGAGACTCAGGCTGGACATGGTCTGTAACGAATGGCGCCGTGTTATAACTAACATTCTTCGGTGAAATCACTTCTCGACTAATGATTCATTTGCCATAACTTCTTTTATTCAGTAGTATTCCCAACCCATTTCCCCTCACCTTTTGTCGTCATAATTTGACATCCGTGGCAGTGTTAACACACAAACTTCGTAAATGCACGTGACACCCACCTCATGGGAAAATAACCGTTAGCCTGCTGATGATTGAGCATAACGGACGTCTGAACCATGTACTCCAGACCAGGGCGCCGTTGTGATGCCATATTTTCAGCACTGAGACGCTGGGTGGTATGGGATTGAGCTAGTTCTGACTTCAAAACTCGGCTCAAATGTTCAAGTCTTGATTGATTCAATATCTGCCGTCTTGTTCCCAAGGATTGTAGCCAGTGGCGACCCTCAACCGTCACGCGGGCACCTGTTCGACGCCTTCACTGCGAGCGCTGCATCACCTGTGTATCCACCTATTTGGTTCCCTTGAGTGGAATATAGCTAACATCCGGGCAACCCAACAAGATGATTGCTAGAGATCTACAAGCCCTCATTATCGCCAGCGTTGCTTGAACCTTCTGCATCAACAGTCCGCCTGTCAACCCAGAGACGGGCGCTTTTCTTCACGAATCTATCACCCCACCGCTACACAAATTTACTACATTTTGTAGATAGCATTTTGGAAAAGATATTTTTTATTGACTTCTTTATGGTGATCGTATCTTATCGTAAAGGCGCAAGCATAAAGCTCTCCAGTTGCATGTCTTTATTGATCTTTTCGCGACGGGACCTCATCTCCTAGCCTGAGCTGAGACCTATCTGTACTATAAAATGTGGGCGGTCTCCCACCTGCGTCCATCCCCCTTTTGTCATCCTCGTCTATGCCCACAGCTCTTCTCACTTATCATGTACTTCGTTAAGCTAAGATAGACATCATGGCCAATGTCGATCATTATCCCGAGGAGGGCTTCGATACTCGCTCTGTCACCATGCTTAGACTGCGGTCGATCCTCGTCACCCATAACGTCAGACCCCTACAGGCCCTCATTCTCCCCCACATATATAGGAACCTTACTC
>JAPERM010000279.1:0-105279 GCA_030411635.1 Fusarium sp. MBC 119 | reverse complement strand
TGCAGAAACAACCCACTCCTAGTTACCATCCGAGAACGCGAGAAACTAACTCAGAAATGACCCATCGCTGGTCTTGCGGTATCAAAACTAAATATTATCAGACTAGACGTCCCAGTCAATCTCCGAACGTAGTGTATCTTCCCGCTCAAAGAGCTTCTCCTTGATGTTGGTCGAGATGACAGGTCTGTTCGATACTTGGCCAAAGCTGAGAGACGGCAATCTGGGTCGTACTTTCGCGTAACGAAAAGCATTTCACTAAGGGCTGGACAAAGTAAAGAGCCAACCCTAGGCACATAGTCCTCAGTCGGCTCCCCGTGACGTGAATAGACACCGCGTTCCCTGAAACTGCGTTAAAGATTGGTATACTCCCAAGAGACACAAGGTGCTTATTAACTATGTAGCGAACTAGGAGAGGGGGAGCTGAGGTTGGGACGATGGATGCAAAGCCAGGGAGTCGTAGCCTGACTGAAAGTGCAGTTGTCCAAGGACGATTGCATCAACTGGAACTTTGGCCTTGCAGGAAGGATTGGTAACTGACGAGCCAAGATTGTTACCAACATAAGTGCCTAGATCTGTCGTTAATTTAGATTTGTATAAGATAAAGTCCTTTGGAGAATAGAAGATAGTAGAACTATGTCCGATGGCCATGTAGGCGTTCAGTCTGGCTAGTCATCAAATAGAGTGGATGGCGAGACAAACAAACGATATCAAGTAACAGAAATGAGATAGCTGACGCCCCCAGTCTGCCTGCTCTTGACTCTTAGCCACCACCACGGGGCCGACTTAAATGAGTCTGCGCTCACATTAATCGATATTCTTACTCACGGAAATGCTGCAGCTGCAGCGCGGGATGGTGACAGCTGGTCTTAGTCTCAAGCTGGGCAGGAGCACACATTGAGTATGATCCTGGCTTACGACACGGTCACCTGATGTCGTAAGAATGTTAATTCCAAGTCAGGTTTCAGTACACATAAGGTAGTCCCGTACGATTTGAACAAGATAGGGACAGGTTAGTGGTAGATGGATGGGAAGTCATCAACGAGCTCCAGCTCCGGCTCCGGCTCCATTATCATCATCTCCTCGACATTCTGAGTATAATTTCTAGTTCCTCAAACGGGAAAGCGTTCAATTTGGTCATCAGGATTTCAAAAAGGTAGCAAAGACTCATTGTGGTCGAGATCTCCGGAGGAGTGACCAGTCAGAATTTCAATTCGACATCACATCGGAACTCAACAGGTGGCACCGAAGTGTCTAAAAGGGAATAAGCCTAGAGCTAGACATCACTTAGAACATAGGCGACAATAAATACCTAAGAGGAAGGCTTAGCGAAAGAGTATAATCGTACCCATATGAGCGATGGTCCTGGCTATTGTCGTGGGTCTGCCCATACGTCCAAGCATTGAAAAAGACTGTCAAGATTCGGTGTAGGATAAGACATTCCGACGTGAGTTTCTCGCCAGGATCTAGATCCTTGAAACTTACTCTAACCTACCTCAAGCCTCTCGACGAGATCGTCTAACTCGCCATTGGGTTCATTGGCGAGAGGTTCTCAGAGGCTTCTAGCCTGCCATTATCTTCACTTTCAGGCATCGCCAAAACAAGCTTTTGACCAAATTTCGCCTCAGATTCGATATCCTTTCTATGGCATCAATTCTTCAGTTCCATTCTTGTGAATCTTTGAACTGGAAGTGCTTCTTCCACATCAATTCTTCAAGGCACACACCCTTTCTTTTCTCACATACTGGAACGCCAGCCCAGTTTGCCCTCACCGGTCCGCCATTGCTTTCTCCTTTTGAAAATACCCAGCGAAGAGAGCTGGTAAGATGTTGTTGTTCAGTCTATTATCTAACTGATGGCTTCTCTAATATGGAACAGAGACGATCGAGCGGATCATCACGTTGCAAACCAATAACCGCCGGCATCTAGACCCTGCGAGCCCGTTCGGCATCAATTTTAACCCTCATGTGCTAGAACACCCACCCAGTAGACATACCACCCTAATCCTGTGTGCGTCCAACACCTGAATCGCAGCTTCTGTCGCATGCGCCCCCTCATATTGCCACCTCAAAGCCAGCCAGGGAACACAGAAGTCTTCCCTCATTCAGACCCAAGAAACTGAAGGGAAGTGACGGCAAAGCCCCAGCCCTAAAACATGTGAAAACTCAAGTGTCGACCGAGAAAGGGAGCAGTGCCTGGGCGATAACGTTGACCTTAGTTGATAAATCCTCTTCGGTCTGTTTGAGAGCTTCGAGATTTCCATTAACCGTCTTCAGCTTGTCAACGAGGCATAGCTGGATGGCTGTTCCAGCAGCCTCCCGCTTCTTCGCCACCTCATTGACTAATACCTGTAGTTGTAGTTCGCGTTGAACAAAGAGTTTGAACTCAATCTCGTCATCGTAAATGTTCTCATCATCATCCGGGCCGCTGAACATCTTCTTTAGCGTCTCAAGTCTCTCGGGAGAATAAGAGATCAAGGGCGAAAGGGCGTCGTCGATGAAAGTTTTGGCCACTTCGATTTGGGCAGACAAGTCGCGTTGTTGCTCCTCAGTGTTTTTGATGTTGTGGCGGGTCTCGCTCAACTTTTGGACCAAGATCGTCGCGGAAGTCTCAACATCGAGACCTTCCAGCTGGGTACCTTTAGCGAAGTCGCTACACCGAAGGCGCTTGGCGGTGGGGGTTTGAGTGGTGTCTTCCTCGTTCGAGCGCTTGCCGATCTTTTTCTTGGGTGCTGGTTTGCTTGATCGGATCTCAACGGATGGCACGAGCTTGGTGCTTCGTGTGGGTCGCCGCGATCGCGTTGCAGTGTGAGGAACGGAGTCCTGGCTGCTTCGGCTCTGGAAGGTATTAATTTGGGAAACTAAAGATTTTGACATGACGAACCATGGTGATGGAAGCTAATTCGAGTTGTTGGAAGATGTGTTCCAAATGATGATTTCAGCGACACCGACGTAGTGAGATCAGTTGGTGATTTTGATGGGCAGAAGTGAAGAGGAGAGGAGAAGTAAGAACAAGTAGGGACATAGGTTCAGCGAGTTCTCTGTTTTGTTATGGTTTGAGTTATAATATTTGACGTTAGGCAAACAGGCTTGAGAGCAAACGTCTCCAAACCGAAAGTGATGCAAGCTAAATGGCTGACCAATCACCACATCATGTACGACATGAACGTATTGATTCCATCCCTAGGAAATTACCGGGTAGGCATCGTGTTACTCTAGCCAGCCGGGGACGCACATATACCAGGGTGGAACAAGTCGTGGGTGTGACCTTACCGACTTCTGTAGGGGGAATTCTGGCCGGGCTTGAAGAATGGAAGCTATGAGCAGTTCGGAGTTGACCGGCGAGAGAGGATGCGAAAAAGTGCGATGTCATGATGGTTGGCTGTCTTATTCTACTTGAGGATCATGCTGACGTAGATCGTTATTCTCTGGCTGCGGACAAAACGGATTGACGAACTCGTCATTACACATCTGATATTGCCAAAGCATACTAGATCATCAGGTTTCAAAAGAATTGATTCCCGGGAAAATAGCCACCTCACCGTCCGACACAACTTCATTTGTGAAGATGATTGAGAGGCCTCACTTCCCACTTTCTACCTCAATCGAAGAACGTCGACGACGGATAACGAAGGGGGGCATTGCGGGATGAGAAATGCTGCCGTTCCATGACGCATGCTCAACTAGCCCAATGTGACTGGTCGTCGTGGCCAGGGTCAACAACCGGGATATCTTTTCAGAGCCTCAGACAGGGATACTTACTAACGCAAACAGAAATCATTACACTAGCGCACCCGTTCCTGTGTTTGCGCAAGCAGTGGTGGTACTACTAAGCATTGGTTCTCATGAGAAGTGACAGTGCCAGGGTTCTAGACCAATTGCAACGAGACTAGTTAGCGCCACAGAATGGCTGAAACGCCTGGAAGTTCGGTTCTTGCCCACGCTTTGTGTTGTAAATGTTGATGCGGACTAGAATGCGACTTGTCACTTCCGGCTCCCGGGCCGCGGGTCATGCCTCCATGACGTTCAATAGACATTCTCACTTCACAGCAAGCCCCCGGCCTTTTCATTCCCACGCCACTTTTTGGGTCTAGAATGACTAGTAAGCCTCTCTATATGTTGGTTCTTGACACAAGGTCTTCGTTACGAAAGCCAGCTAAGTATCTTGAAGCCATTACACAGATACGCACGAGGACTACTCTATTAACATACCGCCATGTCGGCATCTTTTTGTGTGGAGATGGCCGGCTGCCAACTCTGGGTGAAGCCTTTAGGCTCGGACGGTCAACCTTTGCGTCCCAGAATCATGAACCTGGTACTCAGTCCCAGCCGTATGGATCCTAGCCCCAGCCAAACATGTCACATTTCGGCCAGCTGCTTGGTCTGGTAATAAATCAACAATTTGTCAACAGAGACATCCGCAACGGTGGGGTATGATCCCACCTCAGTGTTAACGATAGGCGGACGACATGCGCGGCTGAACTGATGATGCTTGAGATACCGGAAGGCTGCATAATAAGTTCAGACCATACGGTGATGGATATAACGGAAGGCTGCATGAATAGGTTCAGAGCAAAATCGTAACTCTGTGCAAGCCTCCATTGCCATTACCTACACCGTTGTAAATTGTGATGAGTTAAAGCATATAATGCTACCCTTCAGTCAAAACAGTACCAAACTTTCGTTGTCCCTAATGTTCTCTCTCAACCTTCAACATTGTCAACTTCTTTAATCGAAGGGTTTTTTCTATCATATAGTCTTCGCCTTTTCCGTTTGCCATGGGGGCCGGAAGTGATCGTGATTTGCACAAGATGATTCTGTAGTCGGACAGTCTTTTCAGCACATTAAAAACCATGCCAAGTAGCCTTTTACGTATATTAGGACCGGTATTAAGAAAGATATGAGAGTTAGCTACGTCAAGATATTTGCGCCTGTGTGAACTTCCTCCCAATCTCTCTTCATAAAGCCAGCGAGAAGAGCTCGTAAGCGACATAGATATAAAGAAACCTTACTAGCGCAATGATATATAAGAGCGTTAGCTAATTGTTAGTTCGGAACGACTATCTCGAGTTTACGATCGCTCAGATCGTGGGGAATCAGGGTGAGGTGTCTTTGCGTCAACGAAGAAGGCGAGTTTCTCTCAACTTGCATGATCCGGCTAATAGCATCATTTGTAAGGCTCATCTAGTAGCCATGCCGTCATTGGATCTACTGTTACATAGCGTGTGAAAAGCATAGGCTGGACGTGAGAAGCTCGTGATGCTTTTGTTGGTGCTGAGGCAAACTCTGGATGTTATTTGTTAACTTCTGGACTAATGTCGCCTCACTAGTTGAAGGTATCAATAAAACGTCAAGGTCGATCAATCAAGAATCTTAGTGTCGTTAAATTGGTAGCTACCAGCTAAGCGCGGGTCTCAAACACGATAGGGGGTGACCACTATCACATTCCGCCTCTCGCTTGTAGCCTGTTCTCGACCATAATTTCTCTCTTATCATCCTCTTCTCACATGGGATCCTTATCATTCTGGCGATTTCATAGCAACTTCTTCCACAGCTTTAATGTTTTTTTTTGGCGTCGGAGTCAAATTGCACCGTATTCGTCCTCCAAGTTATCTATAGCCTCGCCAGTTGGGAGATGCTGATGGAATATACGCTCTGGATGATAATCAGTATAAGCTGACCCAAGTCGGAGTAGGCCGGTAGCTTACTATGCATGGAGAACTCGGCATTACGCCCCTCTTTAGTTATGTTAGCGACTTAGTTTTTAACTGGCGTTTATGTCATTCCGTATTACCTCCTAATATAATTGCACCATGTCCCCCTGCATGTGTTCCGCCATATTGTCCATTTCATATCATTTTGTTAATTTCCTATTGCTACTGATAGAGACAAGAACAACAAAGGCGTACTGATAGATTGCGGACTTCAAATATACCGGCTGCGATTTTCCAAAGATACACCGTCCCTTGTTATGGCAATGACGGAGGCTCATATGGTCGAACCGTGTCGGAGGAGCCTTTTCCTGGATTATGCCGCTTAGATGGAGGTTCACGAGGAGGATCAAAATGTGCCTTTGTGGAGACGTACTCATGGACTATTTCGCCTTTACAATCACCGGGCCTGTCTTCTTCGACGGTCCCATTATTGTGAGGGACTCCAGCATCAGAAAATACCGGCGTTCTAAAGATCGGCAGCTGGGCTCCACCTGGCGCTTGGAGACGATGCTGAAAATAAATATCGGCCCCATTACTTGATATATAAGATGTACGCGGATTGTTAGATGCATGATAGGTCTGGTGTTTCAGCTGATTCCAATCCACTGGAATGTCGACCTATAACTTCAAAGTCCCATGCGGAACTGGCACGTTATGGGAATCCTCTTCAAGCGTATTCGGTCTAGGCACGTCCCTTTCCTTTCGTCCTGCAGGCCTGAGCAGTCCTTTTGGGAGACTCCCAGGTGGTATGTTTGTTTGGGTCGCTTAGTTGACGTTGAAATGGAAGCGGAGCAAATTTAAGCTCCAGGGTTATGGATGAAAGCCCGACGTGCGTTGTCAGGTAAAGTTGCAGAGTGCACGACCATTGGTTTCAGCTGCTCAGAAGGAAGATCCTGGCCAGGTCGCGACTCTCTTAGATACACAACTTTAACGCTGGCGGGAGCGGGATGTTGTTATGGGTAAAGGTTCGTGTTATCCGAGCAGATGTTCTCTTCATTGCGTGCCACAGCTTGTTTGGTTTTGGGGCCTCTCTCGAAGGGTGAGCCTTTCTCTTGGCTTTTTGAACCCGAAGAATCATTCGGACCAGATTGAATATTGTATTAGAAGTCAGGGAGGGCCCGTTGAACCTCGTTGTACCATTCGCCGGTCTTTCCCGGCGTCCGAACAGTCACACCTTGGAACCTTTTTTGAGTAGTGAGGTTTCTCTTGGCAACCGCAAATATTCACAAGATAAGAGAGGTACCCAGCTGCGCGGTTTCGCGAGGTCAAAGATACCATCATCCGCAGGGATTGTCACTAGGACTTACGAGTTCGATCGTGGGGATAGAGGCCTGTCGCGACGTTTCGATACGCTGCAATCGTGGATTAAATGTATCGAAAAGTGACAAACGCTGATTGTTGACTTCTAGCAGTTGCATATTGAGTTAAGTCGTCATCGCGTGTCTGTTCCGGACCTGGATTCTGCATGGACTCTACCTCCTCGTCCAAGTCCGTGATAGGGTGAAACGGAACTTCGCCATCATCCAACTTCTCCATCCCATTAAGCCAATGCATCCGACTACTGGTCATAAACCCGGTATTATCTGGCCAGTTCTTCAGCAATTATTTCTCTCCCTCCATGGCATCCCCTCCCAGGCAGTACTTCTCGGTCCATCGCGTGTCGCTAGTGTAGAGCGAAGTGTTCTCAGTCGTTACATATTTGCCCAAGAACCTGCCAAGCTGGCAGCTTCGGGGGATGTAATCTACATCTGTGGTTAGCTTTTTGAGAGTCTCGGCAGTCTTGAGGACCTTTTCTTGTCATTCTTTTGACCAAGCGGGTGTGGGTTGTGCTGGGAATTTCCCGTACGATGTTTACTTTTGCTGCAGAGTGGTGGAAAGACATACATTGTTATTGATAAATTATAAGATTCAAAAAGCGGTAATAAGCGATCTCTCGCTGAGTCTCTTGGAGCAGCTCAAGCGAAGGCCGTTGTCTTTTGAGCGGAGGAATCTCTATGTAATTTTTGTATAGGGTAGGAATGACGTAAGACACTGGCCAGTTTCCAATGATCAAAGAAACGGAAGCGGCGTGCCCCTACTAATCACTCAGCCGCTGTTGTATCAAGCAAATAGGCGATGTAGACGGCACAGTGTTTTTCTTGATGCACACAAAAGATGAAGGTGAGGACGGAGATGTTTAATTTCAAAGCCCTCGGTGTTTGCAATCTATCGGTTTGAGGGTGGGTTTGAAGATTGGTAGGCCTCAGTGGACAAAGATGGCTGCCCGCTATCAGTAAGAACTGGTAACTTGGAGCATTAGCCAATGCTTTCTTCTAACTGTATGTCTAGGAAAGCTCCCTAAGAAGTAGCATTACAGTTACAAAGATTTCGTATAGAGATTCTCAGCTCTCCGTGCTGGATGTCTGGAGTGATTGGGAGTCAACCAACACACAGATTCACGGAGCGTATGGCTTTGTATCTGAGTCTTTGTTTTTTCAATGTAATATCATAAACCTTCCATCGCCATAAGGCATTCTTCTGAAGCTTCACATACGCAAATGTAAGAGCTTTGATAGGCAAGCTCTTTGGCACGCTGCCCTCAGATATAAGGCAAACTCCCTATCGCTACGGGGGCTAGCGCGATACGGTTTATAGAGCATCCACTGTAACTATCTGGCCTGCTTCTTTTCTTGGATCTCTAACAACATATTGGTTCCTGCGAATCTCGGCGTTTGCACTTCTTGCAAAGTCCACTGATATATGCCACCGCGATTATGACCTAATGATGGTAAGCTCTCACTCAGCTAATTTGACCAATAAAATATACACACGTCCACCCGCAGACAGCCATATCTACCCCTCTTCATATGACATGCACAATTTCTTTTCCTCTTCTGCATCTACAATCTGAGCTGGGTATAAATCAATAACCATCTACCTTTTCATCAGCTCACTATCGATATCGCCATGTCCAATAGGGCTGACAACCTACCACTCCCACCGCCTGATTTTGCATGTCAAGCAAATAGCCGAAGCAGCATATTGTGCTCAGTATGCTGGGACATTGTATCTTACACAAAGAAGTCGAATAGGAAGGAGCTCGAAGCTCAACATTTTGACTTCAAGTCGAGCTTTGCTGCCCTCATAACGTCAGCAGCCAACTGTCCGTTGTGTCATTTTGTACTTCACAAAGTCTTTCGCGACAGCAGTTGGAGAGGAGGTCAAGCAGAGGAACCGCTGAAATATGAGGTGATCGTTACAACTGAGAGAGATACTCGAAGAAACATGCTCAGCATCGTCTGGCAAGAGATGCCATTGTATCCAAGTCCCAACATTGGAAGCTCCGCAGCTTACTACTTTGTTAGTCCTGCTTGTAAGATGAGCAACTCACCTCACCTTAATGCATAGTTTCAAGCTGACTGCTTGTTTGAACCTATAGATGAAGGACAGAGAACAGCGTGGCTGCTGAATAAGTCGAGCATCGAATGTCGTCTTCAAGCTGTCACAGCCTGGATGAATGATTGCACTACGCACCACACAAGTTGTACTGAACAAATATCCACCTTACCGGGAAGACTACTGGACCTTGAACTATTTGGGCGCCTAAACAAGGTCATCCTAGTTGAAACAACAACCTTTCCCAACAGAAAAATACGATACGCAACACTCAGTCACTGTTGGGGCCCCAGAACATCCAACCCGCCTTTGACTACAACAAGCTCTAATCTGGCAGAGCATACGCAAGGTATTACGTTTGACAAACTAACTTTGAACTTTCGTCATGCGGTATTAGTTTGCGTCACGCTTAGCATCAGATATCTCTGGATAGATTCCCTCTGTATTGTCCAGGACTCTAAGGCGGACTGGGAGGTTGAAGCTGCAAAAATGGCTGCTACATATCGTGGAGGTTGTCTCAACATTGCTGCCGCTGCAGCTAATGATGCCCATGAAGGCTTCATCAATGGACATTGTCTTGGAAATGACCCAGTTCGCTATACCAGAATTCGCTATCTTACACGACCTACCGAGGGCATGAATGGTATGAACAAGTGTCCTGAAGAGTCAATACTGATACAACCAGACTCTGGATATCAAGAATTTCTTCTACTCAGACACGAGGCTTACCCATATTTTGGTAGAGGCTGGGTCCTCCAGGAGCTGGCTCTGTCTCCACGATCTGTGCTCTTCACAAAAGGGCAGTTCTTCTGGCAATGCCGCCACCGTTTCGGATCCGAGGATGGTACGTTGTGGTCATCCAACTATCTCAGTCTCAACAATGGGAACGCTGCTGGCACCATCTTTGACTTGAGCTCCCGCAATTCAGCTCGAGAAACTTGGCATCTTTGGGTATCGTCATATGCTCAACGCCGACTAACATATGCTTCTGATGCTGCTCCTGCTATTGCTGGCCTCATCGACTACTTCAGCCAAAAGATGGGCTACAGGGCTATGCTTGGACTGTGGAAGCCGGATCTTGCCTTTGATCTGGGATGGGCAATCGGTTACTGGGGCGGACGGGAGCGGCCCACTAGCTTTATGAAAGAGAATCCCTTCCCCTCGTGGTCCTGGCTATCAATGCTCCCGTCTGCCAAAGGAAATATGTCATTCACTCACAGGAAATCATACAATGAGTCGATTGTTAACTTAAACGTTGAGTCCTGGGAAGAGAGATGGACAGGGCCTGCAAACACCTCAAAACTTGAAAGCTCGAGGCTCGTTGTCTCCTCACTTACTCGAAATGCGACCTGGAAGACAATCCCCGGCCTGGTTATTGGATATTCAAGGACATACCCACTGTACATCCAGGATCTTCCGAGTTGGACGGGACATTGGTCCATTGACAGATATCTTCCACCAGATTCGGAGAGTGAAGTGAAGCTACTCCACCTTTACCAAGATATTTCCTTAGGGAAGAAACCCAATCCAGTAGTGACAGACCACTTCCTTGTTTTGCAGGAAGATGTCAATAGACCTGGATGCTTTCTTCGCATCGGCGTTGGACAAAGTGTGGGAGACAGGTGTGATGAATCGGCCCTCAAGAATGAACATTGCGAGGTGCACTTTAAGAAGACTGATAAAGAGACAATTGAGTTAGTATGAATTTTGTAAGCATATTCTTACATACGAGGCTGCGAGCTGATAGTGGTCGGATGTCAAATTATGTCTATTCCTATAAAGGCTGAGAGTTTTATAGAAGTAGGAAACGTGGGTACTCATGCATCGGCAGTGCGCGTAAAGTTTTCTCTCGAAATTCGGGTTTAAGAAGATCAGTTCCAATAGAGTTGGAATAAGGACGTGGTCAAGCATGGGAGTGCCATACTTGATTGTGCAACCTAGAAAATCATACTGCCTTAACTTCTTGGCCAAAGCCGCCCGCGACCGTTCATATTGAGTATCGCCTCGACCTGGGCGTGGCCCTTACTATTCCCAGGATTTATATGAATTACTCATGCATCTTACGAATATGGCTGGGCCAAGTTAATATGTGTTCTTTCCGTTGCGTCTCTTTCAACTGGACTTTTACAACAGTTTCCACTTTTCCATTACCCCAAGCACTAGCCATTTTGGCGTGAATGAATGGGCGTAGTCCTGAATCAGAGAGGTATATCCTTAGCAACTATCTTGGTTGTTTACTGCGAATGATGTGTTCTTGTTTGTCGTGAACACCTAGGCTTCTAGTTTCTATGGCTAATGAGACAATCGAGTGTTTGTCAAATATTGTGACTTTTGTCTTGGCATGACTCAAGGAATATTTCATCCTTCAATAATCTGCCTTGTCTTTTGATTCTCGTTGTTCACTGACTGATGGCGTCGAGGTTCCAAGACACTGTGGCTTTGGGTCAGAAGTCTTGCCCAACCAGATAGCTGAAAATACCGATACATAATCAGAAGGCATAAGACCATGGCTCTAGAAATATTGTCCAACTGTAAGAACTCAAAGGACAAACCTTCTCGTATGTCGCTGGGAGCATACTACGCTGGGAAATCTGTCCCTACTTCTGAGATAAATCATCGTGTAAGTCTTCGTAGGGTCATCGGACGCGTGGGCTATAGTCTTACGAATATTAGGACCTAATCGTGAGTGGCTAAAAAGCTTGGATTGTTTTGGTGTGATACCGCTTATCTATCCATATGCAAGAGGTCGCGCCGTAGTAAATTCAACTTTTTGACTGGCTCATAAACAAACATTTGTCAATCCGAGAAAAGTCCTGACAATATCCTGGATCTTCGATCAGTCGATCATAAGGCTTAACTCAATCCATTAACTGAGCCCAAGGCCTTTGTCTTGGCTGATGTCATATCTGGCCTCTATAGCATCGGACCTGAGTTTCTGGTCTAAGTTTCACTTCTATAAGACCAAAGCTGAGATTTAAGTGCACAAATCTTGCGCAAACTTTGTTCCAGATGTCTCATAATACCGGTACTCCTACGTAAGTAGAAAGACATTTACATGGAGCTACCATATACGAAGACGTAACGCCTGATATCCTGATCACTTGCTGAAAATGGTAATGGACTCGTTATTGTTACGTGTTTACGTCACAATCATTATTTCTCCAACTCAGTAATGAACATTTCAACTATTTCGGAATTTTTGTAAGTTTCGTGCTGTCGATATTGATTTATAAGCCAATAAAAGCTCCGCCAAAGTTGGCGTGTTTGCCAGCCAGGACCTTCTTATACTGTGTGTAATTCACTGAGAAGAGTGAATCTTCTTCTAAAACATAAGACAGATAACAAAGCAAAATATAATAACGGAACTGTGACTATATTCGCACCTTTAACACATGATCTGGCCATAAGGAGGTCAAGGATCTTGCCAGATGAGAGAGAACAGTGGTAAAACAAAGTTAGCAATAGGGCCTATAGACTCGGAAGAAGATAAGTGGCAGGCCAAGACGCTATATAAGGTCGATTTGTAACAAATTAAAGGGTAGCTTAGGGGACTAAATATGTACTATCTAAAGAGTTAATCTGAGGGTTTTAAAGAATTCATTGATAAAGAGAGAATAAAGACCATATCTTTGGAAACATTGTAAGGCATCACTTGATGGTTGTCGCGTTACATGGTGAGTGAAAAATGAAGATATGGAATCGTTTTAAGAGGATGTTTAGGTTCAAGTAGGCTGCGTAGCCGCGAGCAGCTACATCGGAGAGCATGAGCTTGCGGGTGATAGTACAAAGGGCTTTAGCGAGAAAGCTGTCAAATGAGTTACGCTTGAAACCTCGCTGGAAAACTGGAGTTGTTGGTCGGAACTGAGAAAATCTTTGATAGATGAAGCACGTTAACGATATGGCATCTAGTTTCTATGGAAGACTAGCTCACGAAGGAGCAAGTCATAGATACACCTACGAGGACAAGATGGAAGAGGGATGGGGAGGCGGCCCTATCTATTAATATTTTAGCCGGCACAATGAAAAATCCAGCTACAGGCTCGGCGTATGGCGAGTGAGGCCGCGATACTCTGACAAAAAAAGAATCAATGGGCAATAGAGCGACGGGACGACGCGACCTACTGGAGATCCACTATCTGTGGGAGTCACCCCAAGTAGGTAGACTTTACAGTAGAAATACGGGAGATAACGTCTAATTGAGGCTCATGTGAAGCGAATAGTGAACAAGAAGCAGACTCGAGATGGCGGGATTTCGTCACTTTAGCGGTGGACGTCATTGGCTGCTTGTCACTGAGTGAAGCCACCAGGGGTACAAAAGGATGAGACCAGTCACATATCATCCATATACTTGACCTGTCTGAGTCAGTCTTGACAGTACTGTAACAAATATGCGCGATGAGACATTGTAAGCTGGGGTGCTTACCTGTGCTGTTAGCCTCAGGGTGTTAGAATACCTCGAGACCTTAGATTTGGAGGTTCTGAACTAATTTTTTCTCGTACCATTGGTCAGACTCATCAACCCAGTATCTCAACCACGTACTATAGCTATGCCAGGTATTAATAGTTAATGACAATATCTTCCAATAGCCAGATAGAGTAAATCAGAGCGCAGAAATGTCGTCCCCATTGCAAGAAAACACGCTCAAATAGGCGAAATCTGTGAAATTCAACCCTGGCAGACTGTGAAAGTCCTCGAAACCCATTGGCGTGTCTCGGCGTGTTGTGATTGCGAAAGGAGACATAAGTTTTGCCACAAAGAACACTACCCACAACACCAAGATGGGGATTCTACCTCCGCATAAGGTCTTCGGGATGGCTTAACCCCCACAAGATTACTCACATTGACAAACCTTGGGTCAAGACTATGAGATAACTATGGTATCATGACTAAAGAATTGTAGTTACTGAAATTATTACTGAAGAGCGATTTGAGTCTAGGTGCTGGTTTTCCTTGTTTTACCCGGTACTTGGGATTTATCCCTGTACTTAGACAGATGTTTGACAGGATGATAACCATACGAAGTAAACATAGAAACACGTTTACTTACAATAGTGACGCACTAATATAGAGGCTTCCCCCAGCAAGAGTAAATTAAGAGGAAGACAAAGTTAAGACAAATGAAGGAGAAAGAAAACTAGATCATAATTCTTACCGCGCTTATGGCCGTAACAGCACGCAGGATGTTTCAATGTAGGTGTTTACCAAGCTATGGAGAGTATAAAAGCGACCTAGTGTGGTGTTGTGTACTAAAATCAACGTGTTTTCCGCAACAGAACCGTTTCCTTTGTCCAATTCGGGAAGTCACCCGAGACTACATCGATAGAAACTCGAGCAATCCAA
This sequence comes from Fusarium sp. MBC 119, assembly GCA_030411635.1. Lineage (NCBI taxonomy): Eukaryota > Fungi > Ascomycota > Sordariomycetes > Hypocreales > Nectriaceae > Fusarium > Fusarium sp. MBC 119. Next base: position 90,853 of record JAPERM010000279.1, on the reverse strand, counting down.
GTATTGTATTGGCTGCGGGAGCCAGCTAGGCTCTGACTTTCAGAGCAGACCAGGCGGAGCCTGATTTTATCCCTTGCGGAGTGGGCAGGGCATCGAGTTTCAGGTCGCGGCGAAAATGTGGAGAAGATCAAGTAGCCCGTCTTCCGCGAGAGACAGCAGATAAAACCCAGCCACTACCGCTTCATTCTGAGTGTGCAGCATGCAGCTCCAGCTGTGGACACAGTGTGGACGATGCATCAGCCAAAAGTACGAGTTCTCCTCAATAAGGGGAGCATCGCTGGTCGTGACCTCGACTCTTGCAATAAAATTAATCAACTGTTAAGGGCTTGTGATTTCTGTGGAGCTGTCATTGGCGAGATCACTTGAATGGCGGAGCTGCAACGCTAGATGCAATTAGTGTCAGGCAAGATGATTTCATTTAGGCTACGTGAGTTGGTGATCGCCTGTGTTCCGCTCAGGTCATGTCTAGATCTATCTGAATCTTGCCTGGGCGGAGGATCAGGAGTGAGCAATGCATAACATACCGGGGTTGGAATAAATTTATACCAACCTTTATGTCTCTTTCACTTTATTGAGTGTCGAAGATGAGCAAGCGCGAGTCCATGGACGGAGCATTTTTTTACCAACTGGGCAGTAGGCTCTGAATGCCTGCGTCGACGTGAGAGCTGATTAACTGTGCATTGCCAGTAATATATCTGTAAGTCTGGGTGTCTTGCCAAACGGCATTTTGAGATTGGAAATTGTCTTAATTCTTCAAATGCGCATAATAATCTAATTCAGGCATGGATCTGTCGCAACATCAGTTATCTGCTAACTAGAATCCTGATCTCATCATAAAGTGGGTGGTTGCGGGGTATCCCAACATTCTTACCGCGTTCCTCAGCCACTTAATTTTGTTCTACGCCCTGTCTTTTCACCAATTACTATGAGCGTTCCATTTTTCGCTGGGCCCAGAAAAATATACCATAAGGTCAAGCGTGGGGACATGCAGGGATGATCTCTTTCTGTCAATCTCACGGGGTTATTTGAACCTGAAAGCTCGTCCCGAAAGGCAGATCCCAAGAGATTATCATTTATAATAGTGTGGGAAATACAGCGGTTCTGCAGCGTACTAGATTCGAATAAATCTCGATTTATATGAGATAACCAAGGAGAAGAAATTATGCTTATCTCTCGGATACTATATATTTATGGTATATCCCTTTCCAGTTCCGGGGTCCACAGCCCGGGAGAGATAGTGAAAAAAGTCTTTTCGGCTGTCAGATTGAGGCTTGTTTAATTTTCGAGTCTCATCTTCGACTTTCGCCCTCTCGTCAAAGCATGTCTTGAAAGCATACCAGCCAGAAGTTCCATTCAGCATCATGTTTCGAGGAACAAGAAACACCTCATCCCAGGATGAAATGTGGTACTCTGCGTCTGGTGTGGAGAGGATGCCCTGGTCTTTCAAAGAGAGGTTCTGGAGGAAATCAGGACACTCTTGGGTTCTCTGATCTTCAGAGATATTGGAGTTCCAGAAAGGAAGAAGAACATCTGCGCTGCCCATGGCTTCTGATGCTGTCACAATATCTGCTATCTCAGCCTCAGCAACAACATTGAAAAGGACTCCCATCATGCTCCCGTTGTCTAGACAGCGATTCCATCTGCACTTGTCCGCCTGTGCCGCTCAGCCGTAAGCCTGCATGTTGTGATGACAGGGTTGGTTGGGGTGTCGTAGCAGATGGCGCAGTCTTCTTGGCTCTGGATGCAGGGGCGTTGTTAACCGCGAGTGTCTGTGTGACAAACAGAAAATACTTCCCGTGCTACCTCCTTGATTTCATTGACGGGGACTGGTCGAGAAACAGTAACACGCCTCTTACCGGCGGCGATATCGGCGATGAGGAGGGCGGTGTCAAGCTGAAGCAAGACGAAGATGCTGAGGAGGGAGGTGTCAAATTGTAAGGGCCTGGGTATGCATCCTCAGACAGTCATACTACGGTCACTATGCCAACGACACTCGCGCTGGTCAATGAAAGCCTTTGGCCTATCGATATCACGGAGTGTAACAGTTGCTGTAATGGTTCCTTCTTCTCCAGCACCAATTGGCTTCGCAAGTGGCCGACCATCTAGTCCAAAAACCATGGAAAACCCACCCGATTATTTGCCCTTTGAATCAATAAGGGAACTTCTTCAAACCAAAATGCCATTTGAATGAAATTTCGCTTTGCTTCTTTGGAGCAGAGCTGGTCGAGATTGGCGATGCAATGCCGCTCCCATCACTTCCAGCCGAGCTTAATGTCTTAGCCGAAATAGGAGTATTGGGCTTGCGCTTTATCTTTACTTTGTGCCAGACAAGTAGATAAATCTGCTATGACCGGCTAGGATTTTAACCTCGAGAGAGTTATTTAAGCTACCAAGGAATTGATAGAAGTAATAGTTAAAGGTTACCGGGACTAATTGATCTAACTCGTAGATATATCCTCTTTGCTTAGAAGGAGTCATCTCGCTATATGCTATTTAGAGGATCTTGAAGAAGCCCTTTCTATGAGACACCCGGCTAATACCACCCACCGGGGATTTGTCTGTAGCGGCGGACATGTTGCGATAACGATTGGGTCGTGTTGGTAATATGGACTTTAACGCCCTGTTTGACCCTAGAAATTAAGGTCTTTCAGTTAAAGATTCTCACCTTAAATTCTTTCTTTACTTTTTTAATGCATAGAATTCCTATATTTGATTTGCCTTTTGATGTGTCTTTGGTAAACACCTCGCAGAAGACAGTACGGTTGGCAAAGCCGACCTCGCCTGAGGGATCCACATTATAAGGTGCTTCAGCTTTCACAGATCGCATGCACAAACACTATCCCGCCGCTCAGATCGTCACTGGAGGTGGCTTTGACGATGTCGAGAGCCAGTTGCTGGTCATCTAAATCGTCACGCCTCAAGGTTATCTATGTGCACATTGTCTCAAGGTACGTGCATACCTTCAGCACTCACTCACATAGTCAAGCATCAATGGCGCCGCTTCAAGCCTGTACGCCCGCGTTTTAGCTCTGACTGGGATCGAATACCAATTTAGTAGCATTCGGAGAGCTAACAACATAGTCCCGGTCTCAGGTATCACGACGTGCCCACTGCGTCCGGTCACCAAGAACTACCGCGGTGCTAGCAGCTACACTGGCCCTGCTTCTAAGCTCTGTCTGTTGACGCCATCCTATAGCTGATTTCAAGACGAGAGCTAGGAAAGGAACGCCTGTGTTCGTTAGCGGGAACTAGAAGCAAGGATTTCCGGGGGGCTAGACCAACTTCAAGCTCCGACTTTGGACTTGAGGAAGAGGAACGTCGCCCAACTGAGCAGCATGCTCGGGAGAAGGCTCGAGATCGTCTCCAAGTCCAGGGTGAGGTCGCCAAAACTGTCGAAGGCACCCCGAAGCGATCGGCTATGTGGATTGTGCGCAAGCTGGGTCTCGTCGGCCTGTACTTGGTTTTCATAAACAAACCTGGGTGTAAGCTTCTAGCTCGGGCTGTTGTGCTCGTGGTGGAGTCTGCGAGACTATTCAGAGAGGCAGGAATTTAAGGGTCTAGGCTTGCTGTTACTCAAAAGCCAATACTGGTCCGACATTTGCATCCGTGCCAACCGGTCAATATCAAAGGTCCCAAACCCCGGACGTCTTAATAGACGGAATAACAGCCCTTCCATTGATGGAGCAATTCATTCTAAATAAAAGATATATTCGACCAATCAGCTAACACCAATTACCGCCATTATACAATTAATTGCGAAGTTATGGTCGATATGGCGCAACGACGACACAATGACACCAGAGGACTTTGTGAGAATTTCAGAAATTTATGAGTGCCTTTGGCTTGGGTGCCTCTGTCGCGGGTGCCTCTGTCGCGCTCGGAATATCCCATATAGTCCCTCTCCCGTAGGTAAGTCTCTCCTGATATTTATCTCTCCATGGCCCTACTGACTATTTATTCTCAATAGATAGTCGTCATCGGCGATCAGAGCGCGGAAAATTCCACTGTTCTCGAGTCTCCCACGGGTTTTCGTTTCCCTCGTTCTATGACCCTTTGTATCCGACACGCGACTGAGATTATTTGCTGTCGCGAGGAAACTCCGAGCATCGTCGTCTCCATCCACACTGCCGATGCCGATGAGGTCCAGGCACAGTCCCCTTGAGACGTCCTGTTGGCCTCTAAGGCATTGGAACCTGCCATTGTTTCGATTGTCTCAGTTTTAGAGTCCAAGTGCATTAATTTGTATCCTCGCACGCTATTAGCTTGTCAACCCTGAGTTTATTGCCTCCGCTGAACGCCTTGCTGTCCTTCACCGCGACTGGATTCTCTAGAAGTCATTTGTCGTCCCGCAGCCCCTGCAAGATGTTCGGGATAACTTCCATCAGCTCGCTATCTCACTGCCAATGAGCGGACCGACTGTCGTATGCTCACAGTATCTTCTCCAAGTGCCTGCCTTATTTCTTGAACAGCCTGTAGACATAAATTAGATGTGACTGCATCGTGCTTATCGTAGAGTCTCACCAATTCCTTGTCGGCTCTGCTAGCATATTGAAACTCAGTATTTACTGCCTTTTTGTGGCGCAGATCGGTCGGTTCCTTCGGCCTGAACAACAAGCATGTCTCGCCCTAACTTCTCGACCGCTGCAGCGATCTTCTCCGCCTCATCTTTCGCCGAGTGTATTTGACATAACACTCTACTTTGTGAATTCTCGTTAGTCTAGCGTTGGCTACCATGTTCGAATCACCTTCAGAACATGCGCTGCATTACATTTGCTCCAATTCTCGACTCTCTGAGGGGCGACGCACTAGGCGCCCTGAATGCCGCAAAATCATAGTTACGGGGTTGTGAAGCCCTCAGAGGGAATCTATAACAGGCTCAGGGATCAATTGAAGTGCCGATTGATGTTGTCAAAAGTAAGGAACCCATTTCGGGTGCGGCAGGAGTGTAGCTACAGGGTGCCAACCATCGAGCTCCGGGTGCAATAACGATGATCCGCGTATGCCCACTGGAAGGACTGCGCATTTTGGAAGAGCGCAATGAGACATTTCAAACCAGTTGATCGAAGGATTCTGAGAAAAGACTGCGTGCTGGCCTTTTCTTCCTCGTCTTCAGGTGCGTTTTTTGAATCCGCGCCCTGGCCGCTGAGCTGTCGGCACGCAAACACAAGACAGTACAAAACCGCATTCAGGCGTGTCTCTAGATAAGGTGTAGCGTTGCTGCCAAGTTCCTATATGAGAAGATGGCCAGTGTCGGAGTTGCGATCTGTCTTAGTGCTGATGATATGGATAGATTGACAAAAGACGAGGAGTTTTTTTTTTTTTTCGAGGAGAAGGGTTGCCATTCCAGGTACAGTTGGGCTATTAAAAAGGGGTGATACTCCTTCACTGTTTGCGATGAGTAACAAGGGACGTTCAGAGTGATCGCGGACGTGAGGCGGCGAGGAGCAAGCCCAGGCTAGGCAATACTTAAATACGGTACTGGTAAGGTAATATACGGTTCAGCCGCCGGTGATGATGCCCAGCACTTCATTAAACCTATTCCAATTTGGCACTCGTTTCGGGTTCAAGTCAACTCTTATATGAGAACCCCTAGATGTCTACATGTCTAGTTGTTCTTCTAGTTGATAGAAAGTATCTAGAAACTTTCATTCTAGAGGACGACTGCCGTTCTCGGGACCGAGTTTCTTCGCGCCAAACGTGGAAAAGCCAACAGCCAGCGGTCACGTATCGAAGCTACAATAAAGGTCTAGGGTCCCACACGCTTCATGAACGGCTCAGAGAATAGTCAGGACAGAAGCAGATCAGGTAAATTACAAGGATAAATAAGGGATAAAGGTTTAGGAAAAAGGAGACAGGGTAATGAAATACTAATCAAGCTCCATGATGTGGTTTGTTCGGAGAATGTAGGCAGACTCCTTCTTGGGCTCGGGGGCGGACTCTTGCTTGGGCTCAGGTTTCGACTTGGGTTTCGACTCTGCAGAACGCCTCTTTGGACGAATTGCTACCTAATTGAAACCAGTTCTCTGTGATGAGCTTGGAAATGAGGTCAGGGGGCTATAAACGCGATGGCATGGACGAGGTGGATTCCTTCGCTCCTGTCATCTTCCAGGAGTTTGAGGGCGAGAAGATTGCCCTCAAGGCCGAATTGACAAGTGTTTCCAACGGGGCTAACGACCTCCGCCTCATATTGATTCTCCTCAATGAACCTGAACCTGGAGCTCAGCCAAAAGGACCTGACGTGGTAGGTGTCGTCATACTTTCTATGCCCTCGTCGGAAACTGGCCCCTTCTGTGGCGTCGTGGAGAAGCTCCTTATTCATAAAGCCTTTCGCGGCAAAGGGGGCGCTAGAACTTTGATACCTGCTCTCGAGGCTGAGATGACCAGGCGAAGTAGGACTATTCTGGTAAAATAAACATGACCTTCGAAGGTAATTATGATGTATTAAGCTAGCCTAATAGGGATCGGTTTACTATATGCGTATATGAGAAACACTATATTGCGCATAGCGTATCTATCTCAGCGCCTTGCCCGGTCTTTAGCCGGTGTAGGAAATCCGGTCTAGCTAGAAAATCAGGGAAACCAGGCTAACCGATAAAACCCCTCAAACTAAGCTAGCCTTAAAACCACGGCGATCTATGTGCTAATTACGAGCCTAGGGGCAAGCCTCTAAAATTCGCCTCGTAGAGGTCTGGTTAGACTGGGGGGTCATGGGGTTCGAACCCATCGCCTTCGGCCGAGGAAGCCTTAGGGTACCAAGCGACGCCTAACCATTGCGCCACCGACCCCCGAACATGACCTTCAATAAGCCGATGATGCAGGGTTCTCGTGACTGACTCGCTGCCTGAGAGTAGAAAAGCCTTGGAATGGAGAAGAAAGAAAAAGAAGTCAACCTTGAGAGGTCTAGAGGCAGCTACAAGCAAGTGTGTGCGAGCTTAGGTGAGTGTGGTGGCCAGTTCCCTATTGTCATGAGCGGCGAAGTCGATGACAGGGTGATTAACAAACCATCTTGGCGAAAGGACCCTGTCTCCTATTAGGGAAATCCACGAAAACCTTAGGCTCGCTCTTACAAAAATATCGTGCACGAAAAATGCGGTGCGACATAATAGAAGAATCGGTTAGTAGAAGTTCGCTTAACTCTCGATAGCAATGGTCAGCTCGGAAATATGAGGAATACACGAAGTAGATTGATATGTCAAATTTTGTACATTGGAGGCTTGGACCCTTCTTCAGTAACTCCTGATCCTTCTGCTACAGAGGTCATCCCGCGTTACACCAGAGTCCTTGCTAACGTTTTCGCTCATCCATCCCATGGGTGCCGAGGAAATGACGATTGGTGGCGACGCGCTTGACAAGCTTTTCGACGAGGCCGTTACATCACAAAGCCAGGAGTCCGTTGACTGCATGCAGCCCATGGGATGGACGAGCGAAAACGTTAGCAAGGACTTTGGTGTAAAGCATGATGGAGGCTAGAGCTTTTGAAACGTCGATAGTCATCTTTGGCGATTTTGCCTCGACAATGACAGATGCCTAATATCGAGAGTATAGAATAGGTCTCCGATTTTAATGTATAAAGTAAAGTGCATTGAAGAGCCTGATAAGACTTTCTGGGCAACCAACGTCAAGCCCTTCCTTGAAGCTCTCGAGACTGGTCAGATACACGTCGATCATCTCGGACGAGCGGGTAGTCAAGGCACTTATCATATCGGTCACATCACCGATATTAGCCTGGTAAGATCTTGAGGCCAAGCTTTTGCGGCCTGTTCAGGCGCCCAGCGTGTTATATCTTATAGAATAGCTCAGTTATAACGGTCTATTTTTTCTTAGTAATGAAAGGGAAATAATGCTCATGCCGGTCGGCTGTTTTCATTATATCGAGTGCGGAAACCCCACTCGAGCGTTTAAGCTAAAAAGAAGATATCAGACATTCTCGAACCCAGGACACAAAAGATTTGGCTCAGAGCAGGTAGCAGGGAGAAAGACTTTTTAGGTGCGGATTTTAGGATTCATAGGTTTTTAGGAGAGATCCCACTACACCACTCTTCGCCGGAAGGAAGATGTCTATTCTAATATTTATTCGATTTCCCTACTCGACGGCTGCAGGATGCCGATATCCCATAGGTCATCTTTGACTTTAACACCGACGATACTATTGACTTGGGTGATGACGATTGTGTCTTGCGTCTTCAGAGCTAGATCAATGGCTCCTTGACTCTTTTTGTCTTCTGGGCGCAGGATAGCTTTGGACATGGGTGTGGGTAAGAACTGGTTTTCAGAGTCGGCGGCAAGCTTCTCGAACGCCTGCGGAAAGACCTTGGAGGTGTTGACCACAATATCACAACTTTGCATCAAAAGCGGACAATATACTCGCCTGGCAAGAGGAATTCCCAGTAATATGGACTTTAACGCCCTGTTTGACCCTAAATAGTCGCGAACAACACTGCTATGGAACATAACATCTTCGGAGCTCTTTCGGATCTCACAAGGGTTATCGCCTGCCGCCAGGACGCATCCCCTGTGTGTACCGTACGTCGTAATGCTTGGCAAGCATCTTATGGTGTGGAGGTTGAGGGTGACAGCGGCTCCGAGAAAGAATCCCGAGACCGTCACTGGGCCGTCACTCTGAAACCGAGCGTATTATAGCCTTAGACACGACGACGGTCCTCTCTACCGGTCCGTAAGCGAGTCCTATCTCGTTTGACACGAGATCGGCTTCGGTCGGGTCTATCCCTAATCCGTGGCCCACTAAGACCTCGATGTGGTGAATTTGAGCGCGAGACGAGTTATTGTCAATTCAACCCTCACCGGGGTCTATCTACCTAGATGCTGTTGGTTCGAAGTCTAGCACCGGGCTCAACGGCAGTGACTTTGATCCCGAACGGAGCCACTTCTTACGAAAAAACAGTTAAGAATCCTCCGACTACCCATTTAGCGCTCTGATAAGCTGCGGCTCCAAGTGTGCCAACTCGACCACAGACAGTAGAAGCCTGAATGATGTGACCGGATTTCTGCTGTCGCACGTCTAAGACGGTGTGTCCGGGTGGATGAATGGCTGGACCTCGGTGATACCGCAGCCCCCCTGGTCGGCTTCTGAATACCGAGCGTGATGTTGAAGGTTTTCTCATAAGCATCCGACACAGCATTGACCAGCTAGTTGCTTGCTTTCTTGTTGTAAGTAAGCCATGTTCCTGGACTGTCATACCATTGGCGCCAGCTTCTGGGCGCGTGTCTGCTATCAGCTATTCTCGCCAAAGCATCTGGAGTAATGGTGAGATAAGTGGTTCATTGAACTCGAAAAATTGCGCAAGCTCACTTCCGTTGGTCAAGCTATCCTCGTTACCATTCATCAGCCTTCCGCCCAGCTCTTTATCATCCGAGGTCTCAAAGCTGTGCTGCTTCCTCACATTTTGCCACGCATCCTTGGACTTAGGGATGACGTTCCTTTACTCTTGGCCATCAAGATTTTCGTTTCGAGGATGACCGCTACCTGCGTATTCTCAATGGAGCAGTTTGTATCATCGACTCAGTCAAGGGCGTGGAAGCTCATACCGAACGAGTTTGGGCATCCGCTCATGAGTTCAAGGTCCCCCGTCTGGTACACTGCAACAAGCTCGACCGTGAAGGTGCCTCATCGGATCGCGGCTTGTCGCCTAGCTTGGAGTCCGAGATGTAGAAAGTATCCTGGAGACCACAGGCAGGGTACTGCTGCGGCACGAACAAGGCGTCGAAGTTCCAGAATCCGATGTCCAGAACAGTCAGCACAATCGAGGACCCTTTCACCAATTCTACGCCCCAACTCCCGTCTGTGCCAATTGTCCGGGCTGTCAGTGGCACGATGGCAAGTCCACGCATCAACTCCGCCGCTGAGGAAACTCACCGAAACAATCTGCTGCAGACCTGAAGCAGCTCCAGCGCCCCTCGAATAATGAGTACATATTGAATTGCTCATTGGTAACTCGACATGTGCAGGTGAAGTGATGAATGGCCCGCTTGGCCAGGAGTCAATACAGCAAACGGTTGAAGTCACCTATCATGCATTTCCGTCTTCGACTCTCAAGGTGACCGAGGTGATGTGTGGTGAAGCGCTGCACGGAGGTTACACTATTGTCTGAAAGCGACCGTAACCAAGAATTAAGCTCACCCATTGAAGTGCAAGTTGGTCAGTAGATCACTGGCGGCGTTGGTATACACAAAGTAGAGTGATATATCAAATACACTCGGCTTGTCCTGCGTCAATTATGCCTAAGGCGATGTACGTACAATATGGAGTACCCGTGAGACGCGAAGTCAAACGTCACAGAACACCGAGACACGACGTGAGCACCGATGCTGATATAGTGGCTTCCGCATTAAAATGTACTTACGAGTACCAACGCAAGAAACCTGGTGTGAAAAGCGGTGCTGTCGAAGCCTTGAGTATATTGTTACCTGCAATAGTTCGCTTCTTTTCATACCCAGGATCATCCGCTATTCAATCATTTCCTCCCCTTAGTCTCATACCCGATCTTCCATCACCGCTTCTTGGCTCATACAACTAGCAGAGGAGATTCGACAGCGGAATGAATTTTTAAGTCTTGTAGCGAGCAAGATTACGGGGACTCCTGGCCATCCTCTTCGCTGTTGTCCTTCTTCTTGACCCATTTGAGATTATTTGGATCCGAAAGCTCGTCCAGAGAGGCAGATCCTAAGAGCCTGTCAAATATAATGGTGTGGGAAGTGTAGCGCGTTCTGCAGCGTGCAAGATTCGAATCAATTTCCATGTGCAGAAAAACAACCAAGGAGAAGAAATTTCAGAATGTAGGTCCTACACCCGAGCCAGGAAAGTGCACACAAAAGTCATACAAGGGTGGAGAGTGCAATTTTCATGACGTGATCGAGAACTTCGCGGCAACAACAACTAATTATAATGGCCAATTGCACGCATCTTTATCAAGATAAGACGAGGCTGGTATTGTACAGCGGGAGCATAGAGTATTATGCTTAAATGGTGGAAATACTGCGTTCTTTATTATGCTTAAAGCATACCTTCTAGAAAGGCAGCACACCAGATAGAGGCTGGTATTGGGAATTGTTGATCCTTCAGCAACTTGAGTGCTGGTGCGGAATACCAACGATTAAGAATCCCATCACTGCACAGAAGGTAAGCGTGCCTAGAATAGCGCTCGAGTGAAGAATTGTCTGACTTGAGCCTACAGTGATAAGGAGTACAGGAACGCAAGTACGAGTCAGTGGCTCTTCCAGGTACTTATTAACAAGCCCGCACAAAAAGTAAGCCTTACGAGATCTCTGCTCTCGGGATCTGAGAGAATAAGCCACTTATGCCAACGTGCAGCGGTTTAACAAGAGTGGCGGTGATTATCATGCGAATACATAATAACGGAGTTGCTTTTAGCAAGGTACAGGCGCAGTAAGGCAGCCGGATACCCTCTCCCAGCCACAACGAAACAAAAACCTCCATACTTACCATGGAAGGAGTCTCACATTTGACGATCTCACACATACGGATGAACAATAGCCTAGTACTTCTCCGAAGCCCTACGCTTCTGCTGGTTAGCACGAGGTACTTCCAGCAGCAGCACAACCTCACCCAGGGCGTAGGTACTGCAAGTTAGAGCACTTGATCTTCCCTCCGGATTTCCCCACCCGCGGGCCGGCTGAGTTGGAGCTTCAGTGCCCGTACACCGTGTTCACGGTCTCAAAAAGGGGCCGTTACAAACGTGGCCATCGCGAGGTAAAAGTCTCCTTGCTTGAACTCGCCCGCCGCTTATTGCGAATACAGGCCTGTTACCTCTTGTCTATTGCTTTTTTATGTACCAAGCTTGTTATTTCCACTCTATCCAACACAATGATCAATCATGCCGCCTCTTCAGGTATAAGATGGTCGCTTTGCTCCGCTTGATTGCTTCTGACCAGAACCATCGGCGGCGTTCAACCGTACTACTCTTTTCTTTGTCAACCTTCCTACAGCATCTTGTCTCCATCCTCCAGACGTGTTCTTCACAGTTCAACTAGATCGCCCCTTCACCCAGACACGAGCTCTTCGGTAACCTATTTTGATAATGCATCCACCGGAAGCCAACCAAGTCCCGCTGAAGCTGCGTATTGAAAGTGCGCCAAGTTTCAGGATCAACGGGACCTCGATCAGTTCATTTCGACCCGAGGCAACGACACTTCGATATGCCAGACCTACTAAATGACAAACTCAGTCAGTTGGTCACCAGTATATCTACTCTCACCACTGACATTGATTGGTAGAACAGCCGCAAAAGCAGAGGCTCCCAGCAGAAGCGCCCGGGCCCTGAGCCTCCCACCTCCTCGCGTCCGATCAAGAGTGTCGAATTCGGTGATGAAGCACCACCTGTTACTGTGATACAGATGAATGGCACAATTCTCGTGTCTGCTCCGACCTTGGGCAGCCCGGGTCAGCTCGCAGGCCTGACTGATGATTCCTCACTTGCCATGTCGCCCGAACTCTCCTTTGACAACTCAAAATTGTCGTCGAAGGTTAGACATGCTTATACCTGGCTCATTTCAGCTTACAAAAAGATCATCGCTGACCCCGTCCAATAAATCTATGGGGGTCAGTCGACTGAAGATCTTGTACGCGAAGGGAAATGGTGAAAGGATCATCCTGCTCCAGTTTGAGACTTCAAACATATAGGTCACATACATTGAGTAACCGGCTGAAACTACACAGGTACAATGAATTTGGAACCTGGGACTGGAGCTGTCATCTCATTGATGTACTCGTGACGATCATCATACTGATATCATTTGCCGTCATCCCGGTCGTCGAGTTGGCGCTAGATACGGTTATCTATGAATGAAAACATTTGGAGGAGTCGACCTACAAGAGATTGGGAGGAGTCAGTCCCGTGAGTTGGAACACAATGTCGACAATCTTTCCTTTCAAGATTGTGCTGAAAATGCTGGGGACGTTGAAAAGGCCCGAGAAAGCGTCCGGAGACTTGACGGCGTTAGAGTTCGAGACTACCAACAGTAGTTGCTAACGCTCATTATCTCATTGTATGGATGCAATGAGCTAAAAAGTAAGGTGTTTCTTGGTCTTATCCACAAACCTGATATATTCGTTAAACACAGTATTACGTTCAGACAAGTGGTAGTTGACTAAACTTTCCCAAATTTCGGTCAAATTAACAACACCTGAGAAAGAACTGGCTGCATTAGACCACTAACCCATGGTCGGAAAGTGTTGTTAAAGGATGACATACGCTGATATACACGAGTAACAAACTCCAGATTTCCGGGACCAACCTTGAGACCTGTCTACAAGTCAGAATGCTCGTTTTTGTTGACATTGACGACTCTGCCACTGGGTAAATACGACATCAAGATTGACAACCTGATCGCATGCAAACTCTGTGGTGTTGGAGTGAGAGGAATAGTCGTAAGGTCGATATGTGTTGGTAATTAGATCGAGCTTTCACTCACTCCTGCACCAGTGATAAAATCACCGCCGCCTACCACTGAAGCTCGCCCCTCCACCGCAGCGACTCCGTATGGATCAAGAGCTTCGTATACGTAAATCCAATCAGAGCCAGACTCGGTTCTGGCCACCCCATGTTCCGAATCATGACTGATACCGTTCATGTGACCTATGCGTCAGTTAGGGAGGATATTACATGCTAAGCGCAGGGCGAGAATACTGAAAATGACGGCTATTTTCCCCCACAAATACCGCATAGGCGTCGCTACCGATGCCGGATGAACAGTGGTACCCTGTTGTAACCTCAGGGATCTAGGAGACATCTCCAATGTCTTCTGGTAGCACCATGTACCACGGCCTGAGGGCTGCATTAGTCGAGTAGTAGGTATCCAGTCGTTGCTCGTATTGAACTGTCCCTGGCCTAAATGACTTATTCGTGAGACCTGGATTCCTGGAGAGGACTTCGCACCAGAGGTTATACGTGGGAAGCTTTATAACGTAACGTTACAAGACAGAGACTTACCCAAAATGACAGACTTGGGGAAGGCAAGGCAGTTGCATATGTGCCCAGCGCCAAGAGACGAACAGTATCAATAGCTAGCACGATTTTAAATGGTAGGGCTTGAATGAAAATTGGTAAAAAAAAAGTCTGTTCACAGCCGTTTGATGGGGACCAAGAAGTGAACTTTAGACTGGAACTAAGACCGACAGCTTCTTATGAAAGATGCCGTGAGGAAGAAGGAATGTACTTTGCAAGACCGTCCATCCCAGGCCAATATAATCCTACGTCAAGGGTGATAGAGATGATATCGAATGGCCTGAAGAGGGGTCAACTCCGCTACAAGTATATGCTCCGCCACAGACAAAGGCAGCAATGGGATTAGTACTTGTCACACTATTATGGAGGGAATCTAGCTTCTTGGTGCCGCCTACAAGGTTTCACGCGGACCACGTTGAAAGGGGGTTGAGCTACCACCCAAAGTAGCCAGCTAGGATCGGTAGGGCCAAAGGTAGAGCAGGACTCTCCATCTTGAGCGGGGATAAAGCCACTTTCAGCAACCCGGAGCATAGGACAAAAAAGAGGTGCCAGGACGCATAGATTCCGTGGTTTGCACATGTTAGTTTCCGCACGCCGTAAGAAGCAATTCCCCTAATAGAGATTCGGGGTCATGTACTAAGATCGGCGATAGTTTACGATCCTGACAAGATAGACAAGGGACAAGAAGGCTGATAACCAGTATATCCAATCGGTTTTCGGTCCTCATTAACCTCCCGCTATGCACCGTCCGGAATAGCACCTTTATGACTGCTCAGAATCATCGTTACTACACTAACCTCTCCACAGATAAGCGATATCCGTAGTGGAAAATCAGAAGATAGACTTTCTTTTGAAGCTTAATTGACCGACCCTTGACTTATAGTTCATTATACACTCCCACCCATCGAGTATCAGAAAGAAAAGGACCTGTTTGACGAATACAGCCAAGACTACTAGACATTTTCATCCGCTGATCACAGTTAACTCAGGCTGGGGACAGGTTTTATTCCTTCATTGCCCGCCGCCAGGCTCTACTTGGGCTTTTGACAGTTACCTACTAAAGAGCCCGCCTATCCATCCCGAACAGTTTTCGCTCATAAGTTCTCGTTCATGCCCTTCATCCATTTCATCGGCAGTCACGAATTCTTTTTCACTCTATCTTTCTGAACCAGCTCATGAGACTTTCAGTCTAGGATCATTCCCTCTCTTTTGGAGCTTTGCAAAAATATTGCCCCGGTCGCGATTTTCCACCTCCCACTTGCTGGCGCAAGATGTTTTTTCCTGTCATTGATGGTATGGAGGTGTTTCAATTGAGACAACTCCAAAGAGCCGTCACTTACAGTCCTCGAGCAGAGGGCAGCCTCAGCATTCAATAACAGCATTACCAAACGAGTGCGATAATCTACTGGAAGCCACGAGTGCAAGCCAGATACAGCCGCAACCATCGGCAGATAGACTCGAGGATGAACCTGATGACGTTGCTGTGATTGACTTGGTTACAGCCGGCGAAGCCGGTCTTCGCCACCTTGGAATATCAAGAGTATGGGGCTTTTACCGCGCGATACATTTCTAACCCTCAAAACCTGTAGGACCTGGAGATTTTGCCCATTAGAGATCTGCGGGGCCGATATGACGGAGACGACTTTCTTAGTTTTCGAATGTTAGCTCCCTCCGGCCGACATTCAGGCCCGACCCATAGCATAATATCCGCTCAATGAGTATAAACAGAGTGCGGCAAAGGATACTAACAGCTGTGGGCTGATCTGTGATAGCTTGGCCAGCACGTGGATGTCGATATCCGCCCTATCCGCTCGAGTCCCCCACGACAACCCCACTAATGATGGTCGTGGAGCATCGACACTAACTGCCTGCAAGGTAACGGATACAGGGTTCGGCAAGCCTGGGCTGAGCGAACTGCAAAGACAGCGCCGCACCACTGGAGCTCGATGAGCTCAGCGCATCAGCGCCTGCTTCCACATGTGAGCATACGTATGCAGGCACAAGAGGATATGGAGTTGAGCATCATAGACTTGTTTGCAGTTGGGAGTATATGATGAAGACCAAGAGCATCAGCGAGCGGCCGGCTTGATCGATCACATTGATATGATAAGCGGACTGTCTGGAGTCATCTAAAGCTGAGCGGTTATGCCTACTCATATCACGTATATGAAGCTATGATTCGATGAAATACTAAAGGGGTGTCAATAACAAATTTAGCCGGACCTACCGATAAGGTGTGGAAAAGCACCGCGTAAGAACCTCGTTTCCCTTCATCAGAAAAGAATTAAGTCTGGACCTGACGGGGAATGCAATGGCATGGAAAGCCTAATCTGCCGAAAAACCCTCAAGGTTGAGATCTTTGCAGGGATAGTACCCTGACTTACTAGCCCAGTATTATCGACGAGATTCAACTCTTGATTGGATTGCCACCGCATGTGGAGCATGTCGTACATCGTGGCACGATATGCTGCGCAGCCTCTGTATGTGTAAAGTCGAAATTCGCTCCATTTTAAGTGAGAATAGAGGTGAAAACAAATCATCATAAAACCTCATGTCTGCTTTCGAGTTGCTGTCCCTTCTGTCAACCCAGTAATCTGCAGGGTAGCAACATATCGCAGAAATTAGAGTGTCCAACTACAGATTTCGCCAACACTCCGGCATGAGAGACATCGCTTACCTGCG
Organism: Fusarium sp. MBC 119; assembly: GCA_030411635.1. Taxonomy (NCBI): domain Eukaryota; kingdom Fungi; phylum Ascomycota; class Sordariomycetes; order Hypocreales; family Nectriaceae; genus Fusarium; species Fusarium sp. MBC 119. Next base: position 74,189 of record JAPERM010000279.1, on the reverse strand, counting down.
TTACCTATAAGTACGCTATGCATGATAGAAGCAGAAGCTTCATCGCGTCGTCCGAGCTGGCTTAAAACTGAATTCGCGGAGCCCAGAGTGCACGAAACTACTGTCATCCATGAGTGTGGATGCCTCTGGTTCTCGCGAACTTAATTGAAGAAGACAAAAAGAAGACAAGGTATACAGTGGGAATGTCAAAGAGGCGAAATACAAAAGGAATTAGTAGGCCGAAGAAATGTATTGAGGAGCACGGGAAAGAAGAGCGAAGAAAAAAATTAACTGCAATGGCTGGGTGGGGCACTGGCTGCTAAGCGACTCAATCAGGTATCTACGATAACCTTATTGCTTATCAGTGGAAGTGCTTGCATGACGCTAAACCCCGCGAGATTTGATGCGGGGCATATCTCCGGCCTCCACTACCCGCTTACAGTCAAACTGAAAAACTGCAGGAGTATCAATTCTCATCAGAATTCGGTTATTCTTTTTGTTTCGCAACTGCCTCGAGCTATGTAATCTTCCCTTACCCAGATCGCTACTGAAGAGATAGCATGGGTCAAAGAACTCATCTTGCAAATAACCCCAGAAGGACGATCAAATATATAGGAGTAAGACATCCTACTCCTAGCTAGTCGCTATGGCATTTCATCATGTATGACCTACCACAGTGGACACGCTTTGGCCGAACATAGCAGGGCACACAATAGATAAGAACAGATTAGCATTGACAACGACAAGAGAGTGCAAGCGCCAATTGAACGCTCATCAATCGTTCAGTAAGACCATTTTTTTATCTTATTTCTCATAGCTTATGGTCTCAAACTGCGACAAATTAGTCTAGTGTACATCCGGAACATGTCCTTAAGCGAATGTGCCCGGATAGATCTCCAGTACAGCAACCTGCAGATAGCTGTGGTTTCTCTGACGTAAACGTCCGGAACGATTAAAAGTATACCCGACTCTAACACTCAGCCTATCAAATTAATACTCGAGGAGACCATTTTCCGAATGAAAAGCTTAAATACGACCATCCAACAACGGGTGGCGGATCAGGTGAACCGACGTTATAGCCGTTGAAGTTTTTTAAGGCGAGCAGGACTTGATTATCGTATTAGGACAGGCACCTCAATGAAAACTATCTTAGCCCATTGGATCAGGTGTTGGATTGCTTGAAAAGTGACACTTACTCACAGTCACCCAAGACAGGCCAGCTCTGCCTCAGCTTATAAACCGTCAAAATATTAAAGGTAGTTCTGCTGGCTATCAAGTCTTTGCCGAAGTATGCAACGAAGGTACTCATTCGTCTCATTGCAACGTTGGCTTCGTATTATATGTCTACTTGATTACTGAAAGTCCGATCACAAATCATCAGGGACGTGTAATGCAACTTTGGTCTTGCCTATCATTCTCTTGACTCCGAGTGCATAGGAAGAGGATGCCGTTTTTATTATAGGAGAACCCGGTCCTGTGGAGCTTCACGAATGTAAAATAAAGTGGTAGTTTGATAAAACCAGTGATCAGTTCTACTCGCTCAAATAATGCAGCGTCAAGACTAATCATCCGTGACGAGCAGCTATATTCACAGGATTAAGTAGAAGGAAGAGTGTTTCGGGAGTCTTGATCATAAGATTGATTCCCCAGCTCATATAGACAGCTAGCTCCATGTCAGGCTTCGAAAGCTCAGACCTTGCTTTGGCCCGAGACGACACAGAATTTGCCAACCTCATCCGATAGATACTGTAACTTTCTGGATCTTGGCTGGCCATGGAACACAGTCTTATGGCGAGACCTGGTCACCGAAGGAAATCTAGTCTGACTCGACACTATATCGATGTCTGAGCATGTTTCTGAAAAGCACGAAGACCAGGTGATCTGTTGAGACATCTATAGATGGCTCTCTTGTTCATATTTAAGCTTCACCATTCTTATATCCGACTTTTACAAGCATGCTATAATCTCCTTTGAAACAGAACAGCACTATTTCTAGTTCTTGATGAAACTCTTTCAGGCAGTCTTAACCATACAACAGCTGAACTAGAAAGCCATCAGCGGGGCAGTCTACTGTCAACATCTTGCATCTTAGGTTTTGGAGTCAAAAATCAATGTGATATCCACTATAAATGCTGGTTGGTGGTCCAACTTGCGCGTTGACATTCTAACAGCCAACCTCTTTTTCGTCAAATTCAGGGCCGATACTAACTTCCGATCCCGTGGTTCCATCCAGGCTGTTTACTTGAGTTTGAGCATTTGTACCTGCTCACAGCCCTCAGTTATCTTTTTTTAGCGCCCCGCACAGAATGTTCTTCTCGCACTAGACTATATTCCCCCACACGATATCAAGGTGGTGAAGCGCATATATGGATTCTCAATCACCCCTTGGCGCTGTAGAGACTTGGTCGCTGCTTGAGCGCCGAATCATTGATCACTGAGATTCATGGTGTACTCCAAACCTCCGGGAGAAACCTGTTCTTTCCGCCACTGGCACACCCAATAATACGTATTGTTCTTTCTCAAATGAATGGCGGGTAAGAGCAGGGAAATCCCAAGATGTGTATGTGGTGTAGCAAGTTGGTACCATTTAACCTACCAACCTCCCTTCTAACTTCCGCTCTTATCTTCTAATCTATCTGACCGCCTTTGTCCACGATTTAGGGCGGAAGTTCTACGACCCATGCGGGAAGAATGGCGAAAGCGAAGATGTGAAACATATAGCCGAGAGTTTTGGCGTACTAGAAACGTCAGATCGTTGTGAGGTGCAGAGATTCTAAGATTGTAAAATCCCCTTTATCAGTGATTCCACCACAGATACATTTGCTAGGGACGGTTCTATGCTAGATGTATGAAGAATGTAGCGCCTATGGTTGGGCCTTTCCCCACCTAAAAAATTACGGAAACCCCATGCACATGAGATTCGGCCTGGGTTGGCCCACTCAACAATTGTCTCAAGGTATACGCTTGCGAGCATCAACTATTGACTGCTTTTACCACAGCTTTTGCAGTTATCCGATATCCAGAGACGTGCGACACGATTGAGATCTTAAATATCGGCGCAGAAACCACTCTTCTGTAACCATCGTTCACTCACATGACGAAAACCCAAGACACTAGCTTACAGTCGAAATGCACATGGTAGAACTTGTAGCTTCATGGCGTGATTGTTTGTGACGGTGAGCTCCGACGATTGACTTTGACTCGCCAACTTGTGAGACGAAGCATGTAGTCCTCGAGGGTCAAGAGAGAATAAAGGTCAACTGTTGATACCAAAAACGAACTCATCTCCTCCAGTTCGAACATCAGCTCCAACTTTGAGAAAGTTGCAGAGGCACAGTTTATGTAAAGAAATTTGTCACCTAGTCATCTTGAGTTGCCTACGGCGAGCTTTAACATATCGAGCCCTATTGGGTGGAGGTAGGTGGAGGACGATCACCCTTAGCCGGCATTGAACATGCAAGTACTTCTTTTCGCAGCTAAGGATGTCATCTCTCTGTCCAAATTACTGATGCAAGCGTACACTGCACCGATTGCTATCAGTAGCTAATTCCAGATAGAGTTGTTAGAATATTGTCTCGAGGATCCATTGTCAAGCACGGGGGAATCATATCGTTGCTGGCAACAGAATTGATGCCCTCTTCCTCGTGCACATGCTATAGAGGTCGGGTCAGACGGCTGTTAGCCCTGATCAATATCTTTAATAGTTCTCCTATTGTTCACGTACAGAACCAGTCGAAAACATGTTTCCCAATGTATAGGAGATCGACACTGCCTTTGACTAACATATACATCTTAGCTTGACTACTACTTGTGGTGCTTTCGGCCTTATTTCGGACCAAGGTCCTACCTTCAACTATTACAAAGAACACTGTTCTTAACTTGACTGCAAATTAGTAGACGCTACATGGCAATTAAGCGTTGAAGAATCCTACCGCAATTGACCAAGTCTGACGTTGCTAGCAGCATCCTTTGAGTGGCCCGTATATGCCTATCAAGTATACATTACGATCAAGGAACCACTAGATAAAAGCCGTCGGGAGAACTTTTCCGCACCCGTAAGGCTTATTTTGACATCAGATAATGACGCCAGTCGGATATCAACCGGCTTCAAGTTTCTGGGGCAGATTGGTAGAGGAAGGGATTAAACAAAATAGCTTAGAGGCGAATGCCTCAAGACACTAACGTGGAGGTTCTGAGGTCATGCTGATCTGTTCATAGTCTGTTTGAAAACACTATCCAAGTCGTTTTGCCTCGTAAGGTTGGGCATAATATTACCTTCGATCTTGAATTTTGTAGTTGCTGAAACTACCTGGGAATGTGCACGTTTGAAATCAACTTCTTCATGTTTCAGGATCTCAGCGGTGATGCGGTTTCTCTTAGCCTTTTCTTGCCATTTTTGCCAAGTGTTGTTATCGTGTGAGTTTGGTAACCCTTTGACAAATGACTCTATGTTTACGGGGTGATGCATATCACTCCTGCACGTTGACTAAGCCTGGTTCTAGAAGATCAAAGATAAGAAGCCTTGGGTCTCAGGCACCCAAAACCGTGGTCAAGCTGGGAGCGTGTCGTTATCGCCACGAGGAAGATGCAATGCAGTTGATCATGGAGATCTGACTGGGTCTTTCAGCTACAGTTTGTACTGCCATGCTCGAGAGTTAACCAGCTAGCAGCTTAGTCAGCATACCATAAGAGTGATTCTCAGCTTATCTTTCACGTTCTTCGTCTGCTAACTACCCTGGGACATAGTCTATCTGCATGTTATCTGATACAACTCTCACCGACCAATCCCTCAGGGTTTACACTGAAATCATAGTATTGCTTTATGTGGGAGTACAGATCTCCCATTCTAAGATATTATAAGCGAACTCTGGGTTCCCATGAAACACCAAACACTGGACTTGCGAGCATCTAACGTGAGTCTCAGAAGTCACACAAGTATGCGCGTTTATGGTCCGCGGGATTCTGCCATAATGAAACCTTATTGTAAAAAAGCGTCACGAACCGACTTCCTGAGATTTTTATGCCGCCGTGATATGACGAATGTTCTTACATTGCATCAGAGAATGAGTTCGATTGTAAGGAGATGGTTCTCTTATTAGATAATATAAGTATATGGTCCGTCGAGCGTGTGGGTCCATATCCTTATAATGTATTGCACAAAGGACGTACTGTTTAAAGTGAGTCGAGCCGTCTGCTAACTCTATTCTATAAAACGCCTAGTAACTCGTTCACAAATCTGACTGACCAGTCCCATAATTTCTTTAACTCTGTGGCGTCTAATCTACTATTGCTAACGCTAGTATTCACAGTTTGTCTTGCGAGGCGTGCTAAGATGGCCACATGCATTTGGTATTTCTATCTTCTCAAACATCACGTTAAAGCTAGGTTTGGGGGAAAACATCATGTGTTGAGCCGCATGATGGGTCTCTATACGCGGTAAGTGAGTTACCTGGTCCTGGGTATTTAACACTTGTTGTATAGAGCCTCAAGAGCAGGCAAACTTATATGCGGGCCGGCGTGTGTCCATTTACTCCTGCATCTGTTCCTTCTTGATGCTCGATTAAATGCCTACGTGGACCCATTCCTGCAGATAGGTAAAGAGAGACTCTGTGGCTGGATTGAAGTCCTCGATAACCGTCTGCAAGGTATTCAAGCACCCACAAGACCACATACTAGAGGCTCGATGTCAAGTGCCACCGCTCAGGAATTAGTGAGATTACTGCAGTGAAACCCTACCCTCCGCCTTAACCCGCGCCTTGACCTGTTTCTATCAGTTCCTGGCCGATGGTTGAGTTACAGGTTGATACGTCCAAGAGAGCTTGATATTCAGCTTTACAGGATTTCAAAAGATTTCTCCTTGTATGGAACCTACAACGGCGATTGTCAGGGTCAAGATAATCACTATTCTTTAGATTCGCAACGCATCTGTCTTTGAGGAAGAGCGGAAGTTTTTCTCGGACACGGAAGGACATGAATACTGACAAGAAGGCAAGAGGGGGGTCAATCATCCCTATCGGCAAGAAAAGGTCTGATTAGTTGATTAAGGTGCGATTACTATTGGTCAGCTTTACGAGGACGAAAACAAGACCTTGATGCTGACATCGAGACGTCAATCCTAGGCATGGCAAAACGTGTCTACCCCCAGCCCTGTGTCTTTTTTTCTTTGCCTTCTCTTCTTCTTTCTATCTTCGATCTTCACGGAGGAAATTTTATATTGGCCACCGGGAGGGCTCCTTGACTCACGCAGCTAGTTTCTCTAGCGGGCTTAATGGGTTATCGCTATAGCAGTTGATCTGTTGACTAATAGGGTACCGGGTTTACTCATTGATGATAGCGTACCAGCTCTTGTCTTGACGTATCTCATCTTAGAAAGGCGAAGCCGGAAGTTATCCTTCTTGCTACATTCTCAAGTCGTTTTCATAATCGGCTTTACCTAACTAGGCATTATAGGCCAAGTTGCACACCGTAGATTCTTAGTACATTGGATGTTGTTTCTCACGTATTACCTTAAGCGTAGCAAAGTAAGGAATGTTTGCAGACATAGTTAACTATGGGATATCAATAAAAACATAGCGTCTCGGGATTTCTTACTCAATGCATATTATAAATCCGTTTCTGTTAGATAGAACACAGAGCTTCCCCATCCAGATGTGATAGGATAAAGTCCATAGGTGGTAAAGTTTAAATCAGTGTAACAGCATAAGCAATAATGCGGGCATCAGGGTCAACCATACACGGTGAGACTAACCCGTTGGCTCCTACGTATTAGAAAGAACAAACAAACCATTTTGCGCACAATATCAGTGTGATACTTCCGGATACTCGACATAAATAGGTGCTAAATCGGAGGTAGGGGCGTCCTGGGTTTGTGAAGGGCGGTATGCGTGATATTTGAAGGCTCTGCACCAGACCACAGATTGAAGCGATCATTAACATGACCGTTTTTCTTAGTTCTTGAATCAGAATACTTGCTGTCATTTATATACTAGTTTACTAACTCAACTTATGTTGTCGATAAGTTCAGCAATGTTTCTCCACAATCTTGCCGCCCTGTCTCTCTTGCCGTGTCAAGGTTTTCTAGCTTCTGATACTATGGCCTATCGCTAGTTGACGGTCGCAAGACAAAACGGGTCACAACAAGACAACAAAACCCGTAAAAAAAAGCCATGGCCGGCTCATAAGCATGGAGGATAAAGCGATAAACCCTGCAGTGCTAGCTTATCCGCAAAGACATACTAGCCCATAAGCTAAATCATAGGAAGAGAAATAGAGTAATCCAGAGCAGGATCCTCAAAGCCAATAAACACAAAGACTCTATTGTAACATAGGGGATAGACTCACGTTGCTTGTGGACGAATGCTATGGTTACTGTAACAAAAAGTTGATTGACGACAGATGTTTAGCAAAAGGAGGACGATTTCCTCATGACCAGTGACACATCAAGGAGTCATGACACTGACAAGGAGAAGAGAAGAGTTTCAAGAACCAGGGTGCAGACACACAGATCTCTCTTCGACTTGTATTTTTGTCTAAAGTACTTGTAGTAAGGGGCTATGAAGGCCGGGGAACACCAAGCCCTATTAGCTACAGAGGTCCTGCTAGACACTTAAGGGGAGGAACTACGTCCGTCAACCCCTAAAAGCCAAAAGGGTATGTTATCCACTACCCTTCAATACATACTCCGAGAAGAATCTGTGACTCGAGTCAATTGCATCCTCGACCAACATTAGAAATCTGGGCTTCGATAATACTGCATCATCTCTCGCTTTCCCCTTCCCGGCTTGACTAGAAACTAGTAACCGTCCGACTCAAATACACCACACGACGTCTATCTAATGGCGAATTGTTATTTCCACAACAGGAATTTTCCATAGTTCTGACAACATCTACGGTTATCTAAATATTACGAGTCCCCCAAATGCTAAAAAGACCTCAGAGCATGGGAGCCCGTTAATCAAAGACGCAAGACTATGAACCAACTGCCGGTGGGAATAATACTGTATATATTCGCTTTGATTATGACATGATACAGAATAGAGGGACAAACAGGGCAAAACAGGCTGGCAGGGACCTCCTTAGATTCAGTGCGAGTGACAACTCGGATGTAGACTTTCCCTGCGATTTCAGATTGACGGATGCCGCTGTACTTTCAATGAACAAATGTCCTGCTTCTAAAAACTCCGCCGCTTGCAGTCTCTATGCTTTCGAGGAACTAGCAGATAAGTTAGGTCTGCTGACTTCTACATGCATCAGGTAAATCCTACCATTGACAATCAATTTAACCTAGTCTACAGCTGCGTGGTATTCAAAAACGAGGGTTCCATGGTAGAAGAGACACTCCACTACCTCCTGTACATCCAGCCAAGAGACTAATACAATCTCGCCTTCCAAACCTTGTCTGATCACCGCTAGGTCTATCAACACTCAAGCATTTCGCTTCCACATGTAACTCTCCCTCCCCAAAATTAATACTTTCACTCAACCTTCAAGAGCTCCACGATCTCATGCTCCTCAATGTTGTTCCAATCAATCTTCTTTTCCTCCTTCTCAAATTGGAAGCGCGTGTTCGTCTCGGCTCCTTCTAGCAGCTTTATGAAGGCTTCCCCAGCCTCGCACAGAGCGTCTGTGTAGTCGCCGTGTAAAAGAATTGAAAAGGAATGAACATCCTCCCGGATCTGACAATCGATATTTTCCTTGTCCATATAATGTGTGCGAGAGATATCGAAAGGGTTGTTTTTCTCGATCATAAGAAAGCATAGCAGTCCAGTTCGCAAATTGTCATCCTTGGGGCCTTTATAGCACAAGGCCCTCCACCTATTGCCATACCTTTGGTGGCGATTAAATTTGGACCTGTCCCAGCCAACTTGCTTCAATATGTCGTTCAGGAAAGTTGGTGTCGCCTTGCCGCGACCATTCTTAGTATAATATGTCGCAAATTCCATGGCCAAATGGAACTCAGCAAGCCGGACCTGGAACAGATCAAGTATGGACTTTCTCTCGGCTCTATCAATGGACCTGAGCTTGCGCAAGAGACGATCGCCTTCCAGTTCCTGGCGGTGTTCATCTTGTGTTGGAAAGATGTGACTCTGATCCCTATATGTACGAACAAGATCGACAAACTGGACCAGGGCCGGTCGACTGCAGGCAATAGCAGCCATTTGGAAGATGGTCGGTTTTACTTTGGACTGTGGAATTTCAGGAACTTTACAGTTGGGGTCAAGTTCCAGTATGTTTTGTTTGATCAGCTCCAGACCCGAAAGCGTACGTGTTGCTCGGCGCTGGAATTGGGCTCCAAACTTCGCTTCCCCCTTGTTCTTCTGCTTTTTGCGATTGCTCACTGTCTTTTGCGTATCGTTGTTTTCTCCTCCAGATACAGGTTCCCCTCCAGATGCAGGTTCAACCATGTTATAGCCAATTCGCTGATGACCTGAGATATCCAGGGGAGGGGGGAATGGGCATCGAGTGCAAGTGATGGAAGAGCTTGGCCATAGTGGCTCGCCTGGAAGTAGAAAGTACTTTAAAACTTGAAAAGAAGAGGTGAAGTTGACACAAAAGAAGTACTCCTTGGGTTGGATAATCATCATGTTTCCACGTTCAACACGGCGGATAGTGTGGCGGATACCTGCTTCGTTAAGCTGCCGGGGACTCAAGAGTACCGATAGATGGCTTAACCATCGGTCACACAGGATGTTGTTCGTTGTATCAACGGAAGATGAGGGTTGAGAAGATGCATCTTTAGCCTTGACCAATTCCCGAAGCTTGTCGTTGTCCTTTTGGTGAATGACGACCAACAGCGAATATCCGTCAATGACAAGATTACAGGTCCAGAAGTCAAAAGGCGCACGTGTCAGGGGTATACATGAGCCAGGTTCACCCACGTACCACTTCTCACTGCCGAAGGCCTCGGATGCATGGATACTGTTACATATCTGTTCACCAGAACCCAAAAGCTGTCGGTATCTTCGATCGAGTCCAAAGCTATTGCACCACTTTGCACTGACGCTGTGAGGATTCTCGATCGTTTCATGCAAGAAGTCATCGATACCAGATCCATCGGGCCACTCTATGACTTCCACCGGTGGGACAGTTGCGAAATTACCTTGTCTTCCGCCGCTGCAGAAAGTCAAATATTCGTTATCCTTACGCGCGCGCAGTGAGCACTCGTACGAGACTTTGGACCCCGCCATGGATGCCTGGATCGCACCACAGTCAATAGCAGGAAGTTCCTCGTAGTCCTTGAGTGTGACAACATACTCGTAGTCTTCCATGTTGAGTATGGACGACAGAGTGTTCGGGAAGTTTTCCCCCATATCGACAACTTTAATGGTCCTGTTTTCGAAAGATGATACTTGGGAACGAGCTTTGTCATTGGGGACAGGAGAAGCGAATTCGTCAGCAGAGTCATCGGCGGGCGGTGGTGGTGGGAGGCTTTGCTGGTTCACAGTTCTCGGTGATGCAAGAGGTGTATTGATGGGACTCTGAGGCATGTTATGGCTCTCAGACATGATCTCATCATTGCCGAGTAGTTCGCTATTGGCGAGTGGTTCGTCTTGAGTCCTTTCGGGTGTTCGGTCGAGAAGACTGTCGAAACGCCTATCGAGGGAGGTTTGAAGACGCCCAAAGCTATTAAAACGACGGGGTGAAGCCGAGCTTGACTGCGGCAGACTTTGTTGAGTGTCTTCAGCTGTCTTGTCAGGAAGACTCGTTGCAAGCGAATCCGAAGGGGGCGGTAAATTGGACGAAGCGCCTGCAGCGTCGGTTTCAGTAATGGCGGAAAACGGAAACTTTTGATGAACTGCCAAGGCATCGATCCTGGCGTCATACTTCTTCATTTCTTCGCGGACGTCATGATAATGATCACGATTCTTTCGATAGAGCTCTTCGATAAGGCTCTTGACAAGTGTGATATCAACCTGTGCGCTGGGACTGTTCTCGAGGATGGTCTGGCGTATGCTCGGGAAAGATGGACGATAACCCTGGGCTGAGGTTCCAGCTTGGATGGCTCCGTGCTTGCCAACATCCCCGGAAATGCGGGCATTGCCGATATCCCCAATTCGGCCACTGTCGCCGACAGTCGGGTTCATGGCATGAGATGAGGTACGGTCTTGACCAAGAGGCGATGGAACCTCGGGCCTAGTTCCCGCTTGGTCATTCTTGAGGGCCACGGAAACGGGCTCATGGCCTCGGTCTCCGTCAAAAAGGTCTGCACCAAGAAGCTGCGATATTTGTCTAAGCGTTGTTTCGGTGTTCTGGTGGTTCGCCTCAACCTGGGCAGAAAAAGCTTTGAATGACTTTTTGGAGAGCATCCAGCTCATCAGTGGTCGTACTCATCGGCGGATCTGTCGCGTGGTGTGCTTCTGGATTCTCTAGACCGGCATTTATCGATTGTGCACGATCAGTTGAAGGATTGTGGGTGACCGTAATATCCGTAGCGCTTGGAGGGGTTGTATGGATGGTAGACATGGCGAGAGAAATGCGTACATTACTGACTTTGTTAGAGAGCGGGACATCAGCTGAAAGAAGGAGCCAAATTACCTTGATACCATCAAGAGAGGCTGGAAGCAATGTGCACGATAAGAAGTTGCCTTGAGGCAGAATAGATGAACTTGTCGGCAATTTAATGCCCTGGCTCACCGTGGCAGGACAGGTTCAATTAGTGGACGAATCCTGATCAATTGAATAAGGACAAAAAGATTGGGGCTCGGGATTTTGAAGCCTGGCAGGCTGGAGAGGCTGAGACGCTGAGGCGAAAGGAAAAAGCAAAGAGTCATGCGCAAAGAAGCAGGCTGGCATGTGTTGTAGTGGCAGATTTTTCCCCTGGACAAGGCGGAGATGAACGACGTGACAGCTTTCCTGATCGAAAGCACGAGAAGAATAATTGAAAGGAAAGAAGATGGGAAAAGAGAAAAAATCTTCCAAGGGGCAGATGGATGGCTGGTTGTTTGTTGTTTGTTTAGTGCGACATGCATATTGCCGGATACTGTGCTTAGGACGTATCAGAATTGATTGCCTGTGGGGCAGGAACATGAAGGCCTCCTTCTGTGAGAAATGAGCGACAAGGCTTCTCATTGAAGCCACAAGACGACTCGGGTATTAGGAAAAATATCGTCATGTGCGAAACAGGGACCGAGGTCATCACCAGTGGCAGCGATGAAATGTGAACCATGTACCAGCTCAAACAATAGAATATATCAATATACTATCAAGTAAACTCAAGGCATTAGAGTCAGCATTTGGAGACGACAGAATCGAGAGGCTCTCATTGAACTGTTAAGCTCGAGGCCTCGGATGAAATCTCGACATGACAAGAAAGAATGGGGTGTGGAAGGTTCATGCCTGAGGCATTCAAGGGTGTTTCCCACCACAGCAAATGATTGCCATGATCATTGATTAGTCATTAACCTGCCCCCGAAAAAAAGTCGACACACAAACTGGGTTTCGAACTCACGAACGTGATGTTTCATTGAGCCCAAGCACGTTCTGGATATATTCCTAGAAAACAAGGAACACCATCCAACGCCAGCCAGAGACGATACTTTGATCAAAACTCGCTTTTTTTATTTCTTGGAAATCTCAACTATCGCATAAGACACCTAGGAGTTAGAATCTTCAAGCTGAAATCACATCATTACTATGTGTAATGTCCTGTGCAAATGTGCTTCAAAGCTAGTTGCAGACTCGCGAGGCTTACCCTGCAGTCGTGGAATTTCCTCCAACTTATAAATCTCACACAAAACATTCCATTTTGAACTATATCTAAATACTCAGCTTTACTTTCATCTTTGGCCTGTCTTGCCAAGGTGAGTTACATATCTATCTGCCTTTCAATTTTACTACATGTCCATGAGACAGACTTTGTGACGAGGAGACCGGGCGAGGGGCAAAAGACAACGGCTGCCAGATGTCATTGATACTTAATCATGAAGGTTTAAAGAGTCCATAGCATAATTCACCCATAGCAACACCCACTACCTACTGTACGATTAGGCTGCAAGGTTGCACAAATGTCAGAATAAAATCTGGACCGTCACCATGCTGTGACTCGTACTTAGCGAAAAGGGTGCAAGGACAAGATTGCGGTGATTACATGTGGTGGCACAGATACCGTTGACCTGGTTTCGCTGTCTTCCGACCGTGGTAATGGTGATTTGCTGTTTCAGACTTACTTCCATCTGCGCCTCTTCCGTTTATATCCCGTGTTTTGTGACTAGAGATGTTTGCTTTCTGCATGATTGAGTTATGACCACTGTTTTGATTATGATTGATACAGTTGTGCAAGTCTGGCTCCAGTTTTCGTGCCACAAGCCAGACTTGCCTTTTCCCACCGCCAAAAGTTTCCCATCTGTCCCATTTGACCGACGACAATTTCACGCAGTCATTTTGTATGTCAAATGTTAATCATCTAAATACATGCTGGGAAATGGCCCAAGCTTGGAAACGAGGTGGGTGAGGCCCTCGGTCTTCAGCCGCAAGCTCTTCCGCCTTTTGGCCCACCATGAAATTGGAATTGGGGTATCAACGTGGTGGAACGTGAAGGAGTTAACGCCTTCATTGATGCAAAATTGACAGGTCACGCAAACACGAACGCAAGTTAAGCCGCACGCTGGCCCTGGATTGACCCTGCAGCGACCCGTCCGATGTCTTGGCCCTGTGGATCTTCTTCTGGGTTGATAGGTTGATTTGACGGGACTCTGAAGCGCGTCTGGCGGGAGAGTAAGATGACCTTTTCCAAAAATGAGATCAACATGGCGATGTTTGTTTGTTGCCCCCTATTGAGCACGGAACGGGGACTCTGTGGACATCAACATTATGGGTATAAGGAGATGAGCATATTCTATCGAAGTCTCTGGATCCTAGCACTATATTTCTCTTCTTTCTTCTCAACTTGTCAAGTCTTTCCACTCGCGATTTAACTTGATCCAACCTCAACGTTCACAAGCTTTTTTCTACATCTCTTTATCGTGAATTGTTTCGTCTTAGTCTTTACATTTGTAATGATTCACTATTAACGTCGGCTAGCATTTCTTGCAGATCACCAAGAAGCCCGTCGCAGGAACCGAGGACATGCAACCAGTTCAACTTCCCCTTCCATAAAGTTCAAGGTCTTTCCACGTCTTCCTTTGGAGCTTCAGGACCTCGTATGGGACCACACACTACCCAGAGCTCGAGTACATTTGATAGACCTTCCGGATGAACCAGAGGATCCATGGCTACAGATCGTCAGCCCAACGCTTCCTGTGGCTTTCCACGTCTGTCAAAGATCGCGCGCAGTCGCCCAGCGACGCACAAAGCCAATCAACATATCTACCAGTCCGACTATCTCTCAAGGACGTCAAGCACTTGCTTATGCGCACCCTACAGACATCTTGCACATTCATAGACTATCTGATGCTTCGAGGTGGCGTCTGGGACCACATCCGTTCAACAACATCTCTATACAAATCAGTCCCTACAGCCCTCCTCCGTTCATGTTCGAAAACACAGACAGGGTTGTATTCGAGTTTCCTAGCATCGACAAGATCTTTCGATCTGCTAAAAAGCCACCGAATCTGTTTGTTGTCATTCCAGCCAATGTACCTGGGTTTGAGCGCCACCGAATGTGCAGGAAGAGGATACCCGTGGGAGAGCCTGTCGACAGGCATCCACACAGAGCACACGCTTTGAATTGGCTCACCTATTATCCAGACTTTGTTGGAAAGGTCACTAAGTGGTCTCCAAAAGTGAGTCACATGCTTCAAGAGGGTGAAGCTACTCTCACCACCATGCCTATAGCATGCGGTTGTCGACATGTAAAGGATGATCTCGCAGCCGTTGCCGAGAATGAAGCTGCCAGACAACGCGAAGCCGAACGACGGCGGGTAACAGTAGAGCGCCAGTCGATGGATAAGCGAAAGCCATCTGTGAGACGGAAGCGTAAACTGGTAGCTGACATGGACAAAGAGAAGCCCGAGCGCAAGAGGCGAAGAGAGGAGGACGGGCGCGAGAAGAGCATGACTAATTAGAGTATGAGAGGTGTTTGATATCAGACTGAGAGACTGCTTTCGTGGAGGGCACTGGCTAGGATGTTCGTAGGCTGGGATCTTAATGGAGCGGAGGACAAGTACAAAGATAGGGCTGGAGTACGATCATCGGTGAACAGTTGGTTCTAGTATTGGGAGTTACAATGTCCGCACCAGGAGGATGAATCGGAATAAAATGAGAATGGAAAACATAACTGGGATGAAAGGTAGCACGGAAAAGTAGTTTGAGTTTAGTGGGATATTCAGGTGTTCTAGTCTTTTGTAATCGAACTTTATTTGGGTTATCTAAGTTTTGCAAAGTACCTACGTGATCTTGAGCACGTCTGAAATCCAGAAAATCTCAGTCATAGCCACAATATCTTCAAGCAATGCATTTCGATTCTTATTCTCTTTTTATCGTTGAGTTTCAGGCCAAGTTCGAAATAGGCCTCGAATAGTAAGTTCTAGTCTTGAATGGTAGCTCTTTTGCGATTTGAATGCCTTTCTACATTAGACACGCTCGAATAAGGTGTGAAAGTAGTCCGATGGTGCGTCTTCATGTTGCCCAAACGCAAACCCTTCGGCAATAAGCATCGTATCAGATAGTTGTAGATACCGTTCGTTGCGGCCGTGCTTGCCACCCAAATACAGTGATGGCCACCGTACCGGTTAAAGCAATTCTCCGAGTACACAGGTCGCCTATTGGTTCTTCCATGAACACTTATTGGTGAGGAGGAACAACAGACGATGCTTTCTGAGCTAGCGTCAGCAAGTATATATCTAATCCTTACTCAATATCTCGAAGAGATAGATCAAGGCCATACATATAAAAGACACAGTTTTCTTTAACACAATAAGGAATCATGCTAGCGTCAGCAAGATCCCCACACTCCACAATTACGGGCAAACGCTGGCCGACTGGGAACGATGTGGCCTCATAAAACTACAAATCAGGTCGAAAAGTATCTAATTGCGCGTTGATGAATCCTTAGAATCCGTCATGGGGCCGAAAAGCCTCGTTGCGAGCGCCTTGCTTCTTGAGTCAATTTGAGACCGCATTGAGGAATGGTCTACCGTCGACGACAGTGGTTTTGATGTACAAAAACAACAGAAGTGGTCGAAATGTCAAATGAATGAGATTTCTTTAGGTGCAGCTCAAGACGCCAGTTGACGGTATTAGTTCCCTAAGCCACCTTAGTTGTTACCGCCTCCGTCGTGTTGCCTGAAGCTATAATCCAAGGTGCCTGAGTTTTGCGTTATCTAAGTTATGCCAAGCATGGCAATAGGATTACCCCGGAAAGGACCAGCCTTGTAGTATGATATACCTTGTGAGCGCTTGAAACACCGGAGTGTTGATAGGATAAATATTACCCGCTGTCGTCAAAGCGTTATGCGATGAATTTGGGTGATGGCGTTAAGTCTTGTCATCAAAAACACATCTTAAATTCTTTCTAGAATTTTATCAAACAATTTTAAATCTTGCCACGTTTATAGTCCCAT
This sequence comes from Fusarium sp. MBC 119, assembly GCA_030411635.1. Taxonomy (NCBI): domain Eukaryota; kingdom Fungi; phylum Ascomycota; class Sordariomycetes; order Hypocreales; family Nectriaceae; genus Fusarium; species Fusarium sp. MBC 119. Next base: position 57,711 of record JAPERM010000279.1, on the reverse strand, counting down.
TAAATCCGTTATCCAAAGCCGTCTACTCATGCATCATGAATCTGAATATCCATTTCCCAACCAACTTCTTTGTGAAAACACCATAACCCGCCAGCTCGTATAGCTCAGTTACTTAACTTATGGTAAAGTCATGCCGCAGTGCTATACGGTGAGGCCTTCGTGGTAAAATAGTTAGAAGCCGGGAAGTAAAACCAAACGCCAAGGAAACCACGTCAACACTGCCGGCAGCCCTGATGAGCTAACTTCTGGGCTCTAATCGCTGCTTACGCCTTCAAGATCGGCGACGGCGCTTAGGCGGGGCAGCCCTGAGGGTATCGTCGTCCCGGGGCCGCTTCGCCTTTGGTTTTCGAGGAGCCGCTGGGACCATTTGGCCCTGAACCACGGAGTCGGACAGAATTCGGTGCGGGGGTGTACGAGGTTGTTCAAGCATGCGCTTTTGGGATCCTTTTGCATCAGTGTATGCAGTGTCTCGCTCTGGAAATGGTCGGTTGCATGTGGCCGTAACATCTGAGAAGAGTATCGGGATGCTCGGTACATCATCGACCTTCTTCTTGTGATCTCTTCTAAGGGGCGAGGAAGAACAAGGTGTGGCCAAGACATTGTCGAGAGGAGGGAGCGCGCATAAGGGGTGGAGCGTTCGAAATCGTGATCGATATGTCGAAGCTGGAAGTGACTCTTGGGCGCAATTCAGCCACTAGATCCATCAATCGGGAGAAGAGGTCATCTTGACCAGGGAGAAGACGAAGGGCCTCTTCAAGGCTGTTCAGACAAGAGGCTAGCTGCCCTGCCCGGTTGGTGGTTTCAACAGCTGGCAAAGATGTTAGGACCACACCACACTCGGGAAGTTTTGCTAGCTTACGAGGTGTAAGAGGAGTCATTATCCCAAGTACGAGATGAGGTTAGTCAAATTATTGAGAGTTAAGATTTGACCAAGAGTAACTAACGAGATGCGAAGATGATTAAGGAGAGAAATATTTCTAAAGCCCAGACGAGATTTTTTTGATCCACTTGAAGTCCTTCTTACTGCTTTTGGTGGCTAGTGTTTATGCCTGTAAGATATTATAGAACAAAAAAATATTTGTTAGCGTTCCTGAAAAGGTAATCCTGGATCTGTAAGACCCAACCAAGAAGTCTGGCTTAACTATACGTCCTGGGGGTTAACATAAGTTACAAAAGATTGGGGTTCGTAGTAAATTACATCCCTGTACTGCAGGTCACTAGGGTCTGAGACGGCCTTATCTAATGAGAGATCATAGACTAACACAACCTACCTCTGATAGTGGCTCTTGCAGCAATACGTTCTTCCAAAGTGGTTGAACGATGATTTAATGTGGTTCGTATGCTAAACTATGGCCAAAAACACGGTGTTGTCACCCTTCCAATTTGTGGTCGTGCTGCTGAAGGTGGTCACACCATGTCCAGGGGGGTTCCTGTCCACATCCGACTTCAGAATGACATATTAAATGACAGCTATTGAGCGACGTAGTTACGCGCCAGAACGTTCTCCTGCTCACGACGGCTAGTAGCAGAACGCCACCTGCAATGGTATTAACAGTAGGTGGACCTGGCGTTTGGGAACCGTCGACGCGGGAGTAGTGCGACTAAGGTTAGGGAGCGAACCAATCCATCCAGTTCTGGTGTCTAGGTAAAAAATCGTGTTCTTACTCCCAGCATCGCGGGCAAAGTGAGCTGGTGGCCAAGATCACGACTGGGTATGCACATCCCATGTACTGGCTTGTTGGATCTGAGAGCAACTGGTCCTTACCCTGTCACCGTTAGCAATGACACCCAAAATTCTTGGTGTTGAAGCATATCCCCTGGGATTGGGGCAGGCTCAGAGAAAAGTGCAGCGTCGCACAACATGCCTAAGACTCAATGAAGCCAGGAGGATTCGCTTTTGTAACGGCCGTAGGCGATTGCATAACACCTGTAACAGCATGCGCTATTACACTCTCCCGTAGACGTTGACTCGGTCTCCTCTTTGACAGATAAATAGATCTATAAACCGTCCTGCTTGGGCTGGTTCAGAAAGCTGGGTGTTGACAGCCTTCGGAATCCCCACACTGATCTGAAGTCGTATACGATGACTCTGGATGATCAAATCGACGGTTAATTTCCTGGTGTGATAGGCCGGAAACGGGTATAAGAATCGCTTCACTGATTTATTTGTTCCCATTGTGATTGGCAGAGAAGCCTGGTGGCACGGGAAATTGAGTCGTGAGGAGGCCGAATAACGCGACCTCCCTAATCCACCTAATATACAATGCCCACTTTCGACTATTGACCATAGTCTGGTCTGTCTATGTCTTCTTATCTTTGCATTATCTAGCAACCGAAGCCTTGCGGACAGACAACAATCTCACCATGGCGCCCGCTCGGCGTTCAGTCTGCCTGATGGCCGTTCTTTAGACCGGGCGTCAAACTGAGGGAATGGCCCGCACACTTATGCAATTGACAAGCCATGTAAACCTTCAGGAGCTGATCATCCAGCCTACCCTCCAGTACAAAGATGCGGCTAATCGGAGTCGCTGCCGGTACTGCACTGAGATAAGCAGTATTCATCCAGTTCCCGCAGCACGCTAGATGAGGCTTGTCGACAGCATTAATACGGAAGGCCAGAGGGATCAGTGTCCCAAAAGTCTGGATCTGATATTTTTTATCATTAGGTTGACGCCAAAAGTGCTCTTTTTAACACTTTTAGAGGCATTACCTTCCTAACGGCCTTCCTTTGCAAGCTGCCTTTCTTTGCAGTGGGCTATCCATAGCTATAGCCCCCTGACTTACATTGGGCTGCAGTGGCTATATAACCCCCTGTCAAGGAGTGCTGTGCAGCAGTTCATATCGTCATGTATGGCCAGTTTCGTTATTCTATTTAGTTAGCATTACTCCCCAGTCCACCACAGCAAATCCATTTGACGGATCAAATTTGATCAAGGAAAGCGTCTTGTACGAGCGGTTTACCCTGTCATGACTCTAAGATAAACTCATTATTCTAACTAGGTCGTTCAGTCAAGGCTTCTCATCTTCATCATCATGGTTCAAGATCGATCCGCACCTGCACCAGCTTCGTCTTCTCACACCAAGCGCAGAAAAACGACAAAACACGTCCTTCAAGAGCTATCGGGGTGTCGAAAATGACTCTGTCCAAGGTGTCGATCCTCGAGTATTTAGCATCAACCTTTCAGTATCGATGTAAAGCAGCAAGTTACTAAAGACTGACTCTTTGCCCTTGCAACTATCGAAAAAGCCGCCTTGGGTCGATACTCACCAAGTCTTTTCATGTCTTCGTCGCTGATGACATTCGGTTTTTGGCCATCTTACCATCGGAGTCGAGACCTGTCTTCCTGCTTTTACTGGTCTGAAAACCTCCATGCGTATCTGGACTGATGGGAGATTAATGAATACCATTGTCCACCGTCGTCCCTCGCATAATTCGGGCTTGGAGTCGGGCGAAGAGAACACTGCACTCAAGGACATATAACTTATGCACTCATAAGAAATATGTTCTTCACGATGATTCAAGCATACCTCTGCAAGACGGTAGACTCAGACTATCGCCGCCATGCAGCCCTGTACAGCATAAATCCCGGCGTCAGATCTCAAAGACATATTGAATCATATCACACGAAAGCTTTAATCTGAATTCTGCCGCTGCATCGTTGTTATCGAGTTTAACATGCCATAGTCCCTTACTACCGATGTTCAAACATGTCTCGAGACCGATTGCCTGTGCTTCTGACCACACTCTTTCTATCGCCATTTATCCAACGTGACTTACCCCTTCGCCATTTCATGAACGTTTCCAACAAATCATACCACCGTCTATTGAATGTTTGCTCTATAACTTCCAAATGCAAAGAAGCCGGCTTCAACAAAAACAAAGAACACATTTCTTTTCTTCCATCTCGGCGGCATTATAACCCAATGCCCACACAACATACCACCGTCAAGGTCCTTCATGACACGGCCCTGATCCTGTTACGAGGTAACTTCTTTCCGAACCCACTTGCCACATCGTGGTTCACGTCCTCTCTGCTGAAGCTAATCTCGCGCAAGAGCAAATTTACGACTTACATGAAGGACTGACCGCTTTAGCCTATCCCCGCAAGGTCATTGTCGCCCAGGCCCTGTCACTCTTCGGGTTGCCCCTCGGGTGTCGCCCATTTCACAGCTACTACCACATGTGCATGGGATATGTATCAAGTCAAAACGCGCGGTTATAGGGCATGTAGCTAGGCAAGTAGTTTGTCGGCGAATTTCGTTTGGAGAACAAATATATCATAGAGCATCGGAGATTTCGGCTTCGAGACGAGATACCATGCCTCAAATGTGATGTTAGTTTAACGGAAGTCAGCACATACTTGTGGTGCTTCCGGTGAAGTTTCTTCAGCCTTACAGCAAGAGCTGGAAGCCCTTGTTTCGAGTTTCCTCCAAGAGGCGATTGTGAGGCAGTGTGGCATACTGACTAGGAATCGGAAACCAGAAAAGAAAAGTATGCATTATGGCTTTTGAGCCTGGACACTGTTTTACTTTGTTGGTAGAGAGTGTGTGTATATCAACAATCTCAAGGAAGATTCACGTTGAAGCACAGATACGTTGATTCAAGATCCGGTAACCTCACCGAGGCCTAGTCTATGTTTCATCCCCATCCAACTACTAATTTGACTCTGTAATTTGACCAAAAATGGACCGAACCTCTGCACTATCCGAAGGAACTACTCGGCCCCCAGTTGATCCGCGTGGTGCCTTACCACCTATTGTTTTCCGGAAGGCTTTGCCGTCAGCGTCAAAACTCCAGGCGGCTCGAATAGTGCGAGAGATTTCTTTTTTCAACTTCTTGCCTCCGATTAGTCCTGCGATATCGATCAATGCAAGCGCCCGTGGATCCTTAGGTAAGACGATACTAGAAAGACACTCAGCAACCCTTTCGAATGCGTCTATCGTGTTTTCGTCGATGATCAGACCTGTTGGGCCTTTGTATACGTCCGAGTATGACTGTATCGAAGAACCTGAACTGGAGTGCGAATCGTCTCCTGATGAATGACTGGCATCAGACTCAGTCCCTTTATCCACAGTCGTGGGGGACTGAAGGTTAGTAGGCAAAGCTGGCGGTTGAGGATCGAGCTCTTTATCAAAAGGCACCGCGATCTTGGCATGGCCAAGCGTTAACTTGGATTAATTTCGATGATTGAGGCAAAGACAAATAACATACAGTGGGGGTTGTGAGGTCAACGAGGGCGGCCGAAAGACCGGGATTGTGCTCCGGGAGAGCCGAGGCTGGATTGAGTTCGGACTCCTTTTCGCCCGGCGAACCTTTATCGCAGACTTTCTTATGTGGCGGCTCCCTTCCAGTCAGACTACGTGCTGGGCGATGGTTGGAAGAAGACATAGTATCCAAGAGTAGATACGTGAAGTGAAAGGCTAAGACCAGATGAACACCGCTTCGGCTCGAATAGCAGACTTCTATATGCGGTTTTGTTCATCAAAGACACTTCTTTTGAGCACTACTTATAACCCGTGCCGGGTCGACCTTCACAAGCTTGTGATACGCATGTCTCGACCCTTCCACCATTTGAAGGTTGATAGCTACCTGCTGTAATACGTCGCTTAGAGCGTGTAATCACACACAGCGTTTTTTAATGGTAACTTAAGACAAATATTAAATGAGAGTGATATCATTGGATAAAACGTGTATACGGGATATTGCTGTCTCAGTTAAGGGATTTAAAAATGAACGTGTTTTCAGGCTATTGGCCACCAACGAGGATTTTGTGCATCAGAATGAGGCTGCCAAGGATTTCAATAGCCGACCAAGGAGGAATGCCCTGGTTTATTGAGATCTTGGATCTCAGGGGGGCGCATCTTAGCCTGCCCCGCCGCAATGCCAAGAGTCGGTGAAGCGCCACTTGACGCATAACTCACAAAAAGGCAGTTAGATATTGAGTATCTTGCTTATCACTCCCATCGGTACGGCGGTGGTACGTCAGTCCCATGCAATGAGCCAACTGTCGATCTTCAAACCAGACATAAGATCCCGTTTCGATAGCTTGAATCATAGGCTTACCCAAGTACCCGAATACCCGGTCTGGTTTATTATACACGAGTCTGTTTCAACTGACTGAGAAGTTTATAAGAGAAATGTTACAAGGCTTTGTGGAAACGGTGAGTGTGGAATCTTGACGTTGATGGCGATTGGCCAAGGTGGCACTTCAACTTGGTGTTCAGGGGACACGGCCATCTATTCAGTGTCCTACAAGCGACTCTTGAAGACAACCACGGAAATTGGTGAGTTTCACTGGTCACGGGGAGAAGCTAGACCCTGAACTTTCGATCGAGCCTGATTTACAACCCTTGCCAAGGTGCCATTTTCAGCTCGCTGCAACAAAGTGGAGATAATTAAGCAGGCTGTCATCCGCAGCTGCAAGATGCCATCTAGTAAATGAATAGATCCCGGCCATCGGTATTTGGCCCCCGATCGCGGATGTGTTCGTTCAATCTGCCATGTAATAAGCATCTCCAGCCGCAATTACAAGCCGTACAATGTGCAAAGATTGGGACCAGAGTGCCACTCCCCAAGGTAGGGTGACATCGGCAGTCAAAGATTTACATTTACTCAAGGTTTCCGCACTGGCCAGCTGGTATCAATTCAGGTCTTATTGAGATCGATTGCATGAGGCGATTGCACACCTTGTCCCAGTCATTGATAAGCACATGAATTGACTCGCTGCATTGGAAGTGGTGCTGTCTGTAGAAGCTAGCCATTATGTTTACTTTTCTTAATACTAAATTCACTCCTGAGCTCGACATTGTTTTATTCGCAATATGGTGAGGCTTTACTGAAACTCTTTCCACAAACTAATCAAGCTCACTCAATTAAAACCTACTTGGTTAGCTCCCGTTCGGTCGGCTCTACCCGTAAACTCAATCTTAATTAATGGAGATCTCGAGGGTTAGGTAATCCTGATGCCTATGAACACCCTCCCCATAAGATTGATCACTTTTAGCACTGTCTATCCTAAGCCTTGCCCTATAAACTCCAGAAAGTCCTCCTCTCGGCACCTTCTCTTGACTTGCCTGCCTCGAGGTCATTGTTTCGTAGAACATGGGACACGAGCAACGTCTTTGGGCGACAGATCGTTATCAAGCTTCATCCACTACCAGATGCGCTAAAGCAGACCCGTACACAGGCCATTTACGAAAAAAGAAAAAAAAAGAAACAACTGTAGATCGCAACCCCAGATCAACATCAACATTCAACGCAACTTGAGTGCTAGACATGAAGATTTTAGAGTGTCGTTGGAGGAAGCATCCTGTTGCTGGGATTACTTTTATGACAGGGAGGAGCATATAAATTTAGGTGGCCTGGCAGGCGGTTTGGCGATACTTAAAACATCCACCATTACTTGAGAAAGAGACCTATGATACTACAAAATAAGTCAAGTACTTTAAGTAAATATATGCCTATCCGGTATTTCCTTTTCCCTTTTCATTTGTTGATTTAACTGCTAGTAATTTGTTAACAGTTCATCCAGCTATCTACCTTCCGTTTGAATGCATCTGCCATGCTCCTCAATCCGTATGAATAGATGCCACTGTCGAGACGCAAGATTCGGCTAGTCATGGAAATCCAGTGAGTTGAAGGCTTCATTTCTCGAATGATACTGGGCGACACGGCCAATCATTTTGGGTTGGTCGAGCCCACACAGTGGCTGTGGTTCAGAAAACGCGGGTGGGAACATTCAATACAATCAGCTGCCAACCAAACTGACGGATCTTCCCGGGATAATTGATACTACGGAGAGCTTCGAATTATCCTCTCATCATAGGCAAAGCAACGCAAGACACACCAGCAAAGGCATACCGGTAGGTGATTGGTACAGGGTAAGCAATGATGCAATGGAATGAGGACCCAGTCACCAAGCTTGGGTTTTATTGGCCCCTGGAGCTAGGCCCACCCTTACCCCTGTTCTTTCCGGATGCCCGCTTGTCACGCGTTGTGACGCGCGCGACATTCGACACCCTCCAGTATGGCTCTCATCTTAAGGCTCCCGCGCCATCTTGCCCCTCTCGAGCTCCCAACTTGACTCGACAATCGAGACTCCCCCGTCTTGGTCCTTGCTGCATCCACCAAACACCGCGTCCTTACAGCTATATCTTGACCCCCCGTGCAGGCCACTTCACTCTCCCGAGTATTGGCGTACTATCGAGTGGAGTGACAAGACATGCCTAGGCATTCCAATTGCTGTCGCTGCCACCCAGCTTCATAACAATTATCGCGGTTACTTCGCGGGATCCATTTCGTTCGGTTGGTTTTTTCTTATTCTCTAATTGAGCGCCTGCTGAACAACCTTACATCAGTTCCACACTCATCCATCTGCCCCTCATCGCTGTTAAAGCCTTAGTGGCCTCGACGTACTGCCCCTCCTCGAGCGAACCGCGATCGACCCCTATCAAACCTCCGATGCCAAAGCTCCAACCTCGCCCGGCGTTAAGCGCGGCACCTGGCAGCACGGACGAACGAACAGGATATAACCGCCTTGAGTAAATAGAGCCTCAAGGCGCGACTGGAAGAGATTGAGTATACCGGTCTCTAATGTGTAATTATCTGGGAGCCCGCGCCCATCAAGATAAATGCTATCTATGCCGCTATCGAGGCCACCTCAGATTTAGTGCCACCAAGACCATCTATTACGACGAGAGCGTTAAGGCTTGGGATGCTAGTCAGCTATCGCCAGGTGCTGCCTACTCTTGTCTATTGCGGTGGTCAGGCAAACATGCCAGGCAGGCTACGCAATAACTTGTCATCAAAGTTTCGTGGTCCCCAAACGAGCCAGCTTTGAGTCTTGGTATGGGCATGGATCCTCTGGAATCACTACGGCTATGGCTAGACTTCTGCACGGCACCTTCCTATGCCTGGAGATCAACCTTGCCTCCCAATGCGCTCTAACTCGTCGCTGGCCCATTTATTTATCACCGGTTTAGTGTTGTTCCTGTCTACTCGGTCTTGTTTCAGCGTTCCCTTCTACCTAGCCTTGCCACAACGCTGGCTTCGATGCTACCGTTGTTTTCGACCAACTCCGTGTCGAACACCGCAGGTTCCTCAATGCCACGGGGCTCCATCTCATTGAACTCTTTGTTCCCGCCTTGTAGCTCGTGAAGCACCCCTCGCCAGCTTGGGCGTTGCCTCTCTGCAGCCGACCAATGCTCCTGGATACGATCGTTATCCGCCGCCGCAACTCAACATTTGTCCCATAACCTGTCGCCGGAACCGACACTCTTGAGACCATGCCGACTTGCTCAGTTACTGTTGTAATGTCTCCAGCGTCGGCATGTTGAAATGGAAGCTTTCGCACTTATCGACAACCGTGGATGGCCCCTCAAATATGGTCTGGCTGTGTCTATCACTGTGTCTTCTGCGGCTATCTCTTCCGACGCCAACAGCTTAGCGATCCGCAAGAAATGATAGCCCTTTATCCTCAATGAAGCCGAAGCAGTGCTGTCCCCCAAATCAGCGCGCGACTTGACATGATTGTATGATTGAAGTGAGTTTGAGAGGTACAAGAGCAAAAGGATCTCCAGTAGCTCAAGCCCTCGATTAACAGGAATCGTTCTTCCGCAGACACTGCAACGCCGGCTGAAGGTCATCTTCTGGCAATTTCCCAAAGAGGCTTCATTGCCGCGACCGATCATAACAACCCTCTGCCGACCGAGCTCTTGCATCAACCGACACCCTGCCCAGCCGCAGTCCTATGCGCCATCCCACCCCTACCCCCGAGACGAATAACTATAATGCACTACTGCTATAACCTCGTTTACTCTTGAGCGAACCCACCTTCGGGAAGTTCATGTGTGACTTATCTTCTATCAGAGAGCGCCACCTGTCTGCTTTCGCTAGTCTAGACTCAATGCCGACAGCTGTACGAATGCATCGCGCTGATCGAGTGCCAGCAGAAGCTGGAATCGGTCCTCTGCGACGGGTCCACATCAGGGCCATGTACGTCTTGTACGTGTTGGCCGAAGGCATTTGTATTGTTCAGTCCAAGAACATCACCATCCCTTGGCACTCTTTCATCGTCTCTTCTCTCCCACCCTTCACAAGTCCCTACCCGGAGTAGGATCTTGCTATCGCTCGCAGAGTACACATGCCGAATCCTCCGACACCCTTTCCCGACAACCTTCTCCGACAACGTTCACCATGTGGTCTAGGTTAACACAGCCTTTGAGACAGGCCGGCATCTTGACGGTGTAGGTGATTCAGCACTGAAGAAGACCTCCGGGAAAAGGATGGCTTCTGGCGAACGCGCCAAAACTGATGCACACGATCTCAAGGCTCTACAGCTCGGCCGGGTGGACTTAAACAATGTCATGATGCCTGAGAACCGCATTGAGGTATGGCGAAAAGTCTAAGCGCAAGCAGAGGACGTCCGATCCTCTCACATCGTGGGTTCCCGGGATCTAGACAAATGGGTTTTAGTGTCGCCCCCGTCGTCGTGGCCAACTCACCACTCAAAATGCGGCCCGGAACGATACAGCAGCTGAAGTCGACGTTGAGATCAGGTACGTCCCGTTGCAATCTGCATGTCAGTAGGAGGTGTGCTCTTTTGGAGTTTCGTTCTCTTATTGGGACACGAATATCATTGTGAATGAATACTTCCGCCATTGCCCTTGTAAACATCTTAGCATGGGATATAACAAGTGAGGCAATGACTATCCATGCAGATAGCACAAGACGTGTTCACGTAGTAAGTATCACATCGCGCTTTGCTCGCTCGTCGACGACGCTATCACCATACTCTTGTTGCGCAGGAGCGGAATGGAAAGGGTCTACAGACGTGGTGGCTCGGCCCGACTCGTCTCCTCCCGAGAGACTCTGGCCCATTACATTCACATGCTTCCAAACCATTTACAGCATGTTCCTCCTTTAACAACGCTGCCCCTGTCATCAACAAGATACCTACACTCACATCTTGGTCTATCAACGCTAGGCGCCTTGGAAGTTCGTAAGAACCTTTCAACCCTTGCAATAGATGACTGCTGGACTCTACTCCCAAGGAGAAGGCAATGTGCTCCACAATACTGGGATTTGTGGAGAGCTTGGGAGCAGTAGCAGCGTATCACAGGAACCTAGTCTGGCGTTCTGCGGCTAGGTGTGTGTCAGAGTCGATGTTCGACGGTAAGCTCGTGTCTATATTTTACCCCAAGTGCAAAGGTGCAGGGGGAACAGACGCATGAGACTCATGCTCTGAGGGAAGTCCTGCTTCTTCCATACTACCAGCCCTGGTGCAAGCGACTGTCTCGCAAGGCCATGGCTATTGTATGTACAACCTTTGGAGGTAAGCGGCTCGTTTACAGAGGGTAGTATAAGGCCAGCCAGAATTGGCTTTATTGAAGCGTACCCCTCTGTGCCTGTGTACTCCCACCTCGCCGCCTACAGTCTGCATTCCATAGAGGTGCCAGAGCTGCATACTGGGCACAAACCTTTATAATATGACATTGTGGACAATGTATATATATTTGTGGAAGGTCTGGCTTCTCTAGATATAGATACTGCTCTAGTGTTATACTTAGTATTGCAAGGGCAGTTGGGACTGCTCTTACTCGCTGAAAGTGCCCTTTTGAAACACAGACGACTTTGGCGGCATCTATAAAGCCCACCGTAGATACATTTCCGTTTCTTGATGGGCATATTCCGAGTGCCACCAGGTCTATCGTGTCTCTAGCACCACCTCCTTCTAGCGCGATGTTTTAATGGGGGGAGGCTTGACTACAGGGTTGGCTCCCACCTCACTCTCCCTAGTGGAAGCCATCATCCTACACACGGCGCGGAAGTCATCATCCGACGGCTTAGGTATCTTGAGTCCTGACTTTATGTTCTTACCGGCAGACATTAGAGTATTGCAGACATCATACTACCCTTTCATATCCATATGCACCGCATCTGTGCTCTTTATACATACGAACCTGGGGTCGGATATTAGCATGAGGTCCAGGTGCATAACTATGTATGATACGGCGTGGACACCTGTACTCATGGGCTGGTTTCCATAGTAGTAATTTTCTTGTGGTCTTTGTCGAGGGGATGACGTTAACGAAGAATGCCCCCCATCTGCCTGTGGTGCAGTGCGCGAGTGCCTCTCCAGTTCCAGAAGTACCTTGCATATCCGCGCGTGTCTTTCTTCCTTCGCCTCCTTCCTTCGCACCTCGAGCTTCAGCCTTTGGTCGTTTTGCTCCTTGACCTCTTAGACGGACACTATTACATCTGACATGAGTCGTCTAGTGTCTATGAGCACGGACAAGGTGGTCTCTGCACCCGGAGCTTTGGATACTGACGCTGACTCTAAGGATGTGTTTCCGTGTCTGACATTGTTCATCCTCTGTCCCACACTCTTGAGGCGCGATACAAGAGTAGGATCGTCCATGGCTGTGCTCATGGTGACCATGTCGCGTCACTCACACGTTGCGTTGTGCTACGGAACATGTTAAGACATACCACACAATAGCACACTAGGACTAAAGATGCACTGAAGGCACAAGCCAGTAAAGTTCTAGACAGCTCCAAGACCATTCCGTCACAATTAGAGTATTTAGACACATATAAGGTGACCCTACCGTCCACATCTTTTCAAATACTGGACAACGCAGTATATCCTCGGACAGGAGGGAGGTCTACTCGAAGCAGAGTGACTGTAAGGATGCATACAGTGGCATACTTCGACTTCGACCGCATAAGTGTAAGAATGTGCTTTATTGAACCAGAGGTATGTTATGCCGCTGCCACATGATCCTCGTCTCTCGCTGACCATATGTTAAGGGCATACAAAACAGTAATATACAGCCTGAACAATCCATCCCCCGGGAAGCTCAGGGTTTCCAGCACTAGGTTTCAGATAAAGGGAAGGATCTCCCCGTATATAAAATGTTCGGGACTATACAACGATATAGAGTGGGCATACTATAATATGGCCAGGGCTAGGCCCTTTCGATATGGTCACCATAGCGAGTAAGTATAAGATAATGTATATGTCTATTAAGACCATATCACTCTATGACAGTTACATTACTAGTGACTGCACAATGGTGTACGAATCTAGAGCTAGATGTAACGAGACAATGGTGTCAACTTCCAAGACACACCTCAGCAGCTGGCTGGGAAAGCCCACATGTATGTTCCTATATTCTGATGGGGTAGTCCAATCAACAAATCTCCCTCGGGGCACTATAGTCTCTATGCGGGCGTCCAGGGAAGCCGTGGCAATGGGCAATACACCATCCATACATAGACAAATAATCAGGAGCCTGGTGTATCGACGAAACTATGAGAAACGAGAGCAATGGATTTACACGATCAAACACATTCTTTTCAAAAACGCATCGTCACTGCCGGGTAGACCGTCTATACACACGAGATACTCTCACTATCTCCTCAGCTATCACATTTTCGACCCTAGTGTGACCTTGCCTCTTGTGCTCGTGGACATGAAGTTTGCGTTCCCCGGACGTCAACACCCCGCCTCTAACATAGCACCCAGAAGGTGGAGACGTCCCTTGCTCAGCATGGCGTAGAGGTTTCGTATTAGTTCCATGAGTAACTCTAAGCTGTTTGTACCCGTCAGTCTTTCTATGGGTGGTGCTCTAGATGTAGGTAGGGAATTACCCTCAGCGGAGTCCCTAAGTGTGTACATTTCCACAGATCTTCTGAAGCCCCTAGAGGACCTGCCCCCTACAAGGAAAGACACCAGGGGCCTGCAGTTCAGCTTGTAGTCAACCTTGAGCGTATATATGCGGCTCCATTTCGGCACGCTGGTGCCCAGCTCTTCAACCCTGAGGACCTTGGCCACGACCATCCTAGAATAGGTGATGCACGTTATGAACTTGAGGACAAACACCTTCGTGACGACAGTGGGAGTCATGGTCGCGACTGGGTGCGCCAACAGCTGGCCAGATGGGACATCACGTCAACCGCTAGGAGAACTACAACGAGTGCATCGTCATCATGAGCAACGAGAAGGTGATCGCGAGCAAGGTCATGCCCGACCTGTCCAGGCCGTTCCCGGATGAGCTGGAGTATATGCTGGTGCTGAGGCACTCGTTGAAGAAGTACAGGTCGAACATGGTAGAGTCGTGACCTCCACCGAGAGTCCAGAAGGTGATGGCGACGGTCTGACGAACGCCAGGATATACACGATGGCCGCCTGCCCCCCAATACCCGGTCATGCCGTCGTCATCAACGACTCTCTATGCGTATGCGAGAACCCGACCGTCATCAAGCCCCTCACGGTCGCGCCGAAACTCTCCCCGAAGCCTATGTCGCTGAGCTTATGTATGAAGTCGTAGGTCACCCCCATTATCGCGTTCCTCATCTCCACCATGACCCTATCGGTGGTGTCTGTGTTCACCTTGGTCCTCACCCTGTCTGGTATGTCTCGGACCGATCTCACCTGCGTCCACGACATGATGGTCGTCTAGTTGTGGGCGACCAGTTGATACCTTCTACTATGCGTAGACGTTCATCATCATTACGGCATGTTGCTGTCCAGGTTTTAGTGTACCTTCGTCACCACGACGTCCATCACCTACACTGTGTCCTATATGTATGACTTACCGGGGTTCGACTTGACCATGGGAGTGGCGTTCCTACCCTGTGCGAATGCCCTCGTACCCGTGGCGAAGATTGAACCGGTGCCTGCCCCCTGCTCTATCTTGCTGTTGCCTATCGGCTTCGCGTACTTGGCGATCCTGGCCGGGACGGACAACCCAGTCGAGCCCTGCTGGGACAGGCCGTGGAAGTCGACGGTGTCGACGCCGAACGCATTGTGGGACTTCATGCTGAGGCCGTAGCTGGTCTTGTCGACCTGTGGCTTGTCGTCCACCATCTTGGCCGCGCAGGTGAGGGAGATCGCAACCGTGGCCAACGACAGCGAGGACTTGCCGTCCAACAACCTCATGATGTTCACGAGGCTCTGATCCTTCTTGAGCTCCCCGTCCTTATTGAAGTAGCTGAACGTGGCGTTGAACGACGTGATACCCCACGACGCGTTGAGCCAGTAGTACCCCATGATCTGCGTCACCTGGTTCAAGCAGCCCTCGAACTTCGACCCGATGGTGTAAAACAAGGGCCCGAACGCGTAGGCCGGGAGGCCGATCCTGGCGAATTGGTATCCGATCCTGCGGCCGCTCGTGTTGCCGGGTCTGTTCTGCTGTATCAGGACGTTGGCGGCCACCCCCTCGATGACGATGCCCTCGGAAGTCCACTGGTTGGACAACCACGACCTGTTGATGTCGGCCAAGAGGATGTCGGCGTAAAACCTCGACGAGCCGGTGACGTCGAACTTCTCGGGCCTGATCCCGATCAGGTACTCGCTGGGGTGCAAGGACGAGACGTAGGCCTTCCGTCAGCATTAGAGACACGGTCTAGATACACATCACTTCACGCAATATCCATTAGTACATATACATGCAAACATATAGGTTTCGGGGTAATGCCTCCCTCTAGATGTATTAATGCCGCATAATCTATTCTCGCAAACATTCAGGACCTCTTCGTTATCCATCCGCTCTTTATAAGACTCGCGGTCAAATACTATCATATCGCTGGGATATCCTCATGGGAAGGAGCTGTTAGGTCTACTACGGTTACGCCTTTCTTCAAGACGTTTTCTAGGTCCATCGTGGCCGGTCGAGCTGTGCAACTGACGTCGCGTCTGTTTTTGAAAGAGCAGACATAGCGACACATATAACAGATTTGAATACTAGGCGAGCCACAAGTTGGCGAGAACCTTTATGATTTCGCCAATATCATAGTCAGTGGTGGCAGGCGCCCGAGGGGGCCTTTTCCGTCGTCGGTAGTGTCCACCCTTGGAAGTTGCACGTCCACGTTCATCTGTCCTATGGAAGCCTGGATAAGCTCCACATCGATCTTCTGTGCCACGCCAGCGTTGAGGGCCTTCATGCCATCGATCCTGGCCTTCGCCTGAACTTGCGGATGTAGTTGACCATGAGGCCCCTACCAGTAGCGCTGAAGATAGTCTCAAGACTCATCCTCCAGAAGTTATTGGTGGCCTTGTGCAAGACTTCAAACCTACTGACAATGTTATTTGCTCTGATCCTGTAACTTGCCGAGTCTTGAACGAGCGTCTCGATCTTGAGAGTAGCAGGCCTCTTCTACCTGCATGACCTGCAAATGTGTGGCCCGACGAAGACCGGAAGGCAGAGATATGCGTAACTGCTGTCAATGACATGCTGCGATAAGGTGGCCCAGACACGCATACTTGAAGCGTGGACGGAAAAGCACGGCGGTCCCTTCTCCGGTGCACACGGTAGCCAACAAGACAGGATCGTCGGGAGCATACTCTCAAGAGACTTCACACGCCAAATGAGGGTACATTTCACTCGGGTTGTAGATGTCGTGGAGCTCTCATTGTTCTCGCTGGGGCACAGAAATCCCTGTTTTGTATCCGCGACTCAGTAATCGACCTTATACCCGTGTGCTCCGACGATGTGGATGTAGAAACTCTAGACCTACAAATTCTCAGCATTAATGACAGTGTCAGCGTACTCGAGTTTAGCGACCACAGAGAAGGGGTTGAAAGTATGTGCTCGGGGTTTGTGTGCACCCTCAGTGAGACAGCAGGCTGTAAAAAGGGGACCCCCTCACTTATGATAGACTCGGAAGGTGGTTATATATGCGGAACGGAGACAATAGATGGCACGCTATGCAGCACATGGGCAGAAGTAGAGCACGAGGGCACGGATATGGCGGGAGTAGAAAAGCCCTTTTCTGATGCAAGTTGATATCATGGTGCAAACCTCGGACGCCATGGGCAGACCATACTCACATATAGCCTGAGGCCTCCCCCGCACAAAATTCTAAAACGGCATTCACTTCCTGGTCCAAGATTGTCCTGAAGCCGTTGACAGACTATCGAAGAGTCTTGGCACTGTCAACAGTGGCGCGAATGCAATGCCCTTCGCTTAGTACGTCGCCCTCCACGTACAGCTCGCGGTCTCCCTCTACAACCAACGGAAAAAAGACCTCAAACAGCATCACATCCGCGTTGAATGTGAGCAAGACGTCCAGGAGCTTGCACATATTGTTTTGCATTGTGTCTGAGATGGGGTGCTCCAGGTCTCTCAAGTGGTACTGCATGGTGATAATGATCAAATTTGTGGACATTCGGTAATCCTTACATGTTGTTGCTCTTAATATGTCCGAAATCGAGGTTTTCAAACATAGTCAATTGTTTGGCGAGCCAAACTTGATCAATACGTGGCAAAACAGATGATTCGCTGAGTATCTTGGAATAATGCCACGATACAACTTGACATGATGCTTCTACGCAACTTCTCACAGAGAAATTTCCTCTGCGCCCCCAGGATCGATCAAATAATCTGATTGACCGCTGCAATGACACAGCTCGGGCCACGGGAACTGATAGGGCGTCACTGATGTCATGCTGATGGAGGTGTGGGAACGATAAGAAAGCTCTATGTTGACATCGGCACCTAGACTTTTTGACATCAGTCAGTAATTGGACCGGAGTCTAAGGCGGAAGGGCTCTTATTTTTGCATGTCGCGGCATGGCAATGAGACCATTAAAGGACCTAACGCATGAACTCTCTGACTAGAAGCCAGCGACCCTTCGTACTGGGGGATAGGTAAGAGGGGGTTCAAAAGAGGTAAGAAAGTATAAATCAAATATCTTGACCAGTTCAAGCTCTCCATCCAATACAAGTCGTCACGACTAGAGATATCAAGTCGGCAATCGACTGCCCGAAGAGAAACAGAAGTTCAACCCTATGACGCTAACTCTATTTGCAATACATCTGAGACTACCATTCTCTTCCGACACTTCCACTATCATACAATGTCAATCCGAATTTTCTTCCGTGCCAATCGATCAATCTTCTCCGGTCAGGTCGACAATCCCGTGGCCGTTCTTTAATCAGCCACATTCTACTCTTCGGGTTAGCTTGCCCAGCAATGCCAACTTCCAATCAGTTTCCAGATGTTACCACGTACAGCTTCGTCCTTTGGTAGATTGACAGACTCATCCACATCGGCGGTAATTACAGTGTGAGTGCGCAAATACCTCTAAAGCTGCTTCTGGACTCTGGCGTTGCCATCTCACCGCCGTTCACCACCTGCTACTTCATCGGAACATCGTGACGGGTGAGATACAGCTACAGTCACTCACCAGTTCAAGGATCGATTCTAAACTAGCACATACACATGCGTCAGATTCACGGGACAAGGGTGATCCATAGTACGTGATTGAAACGACTATGATCTGTCAGATGGCTGGGCTGATTTGCCTGAGACGTCACGGGAGGTGATAACAGTTTGCTTCAGGGCACTAATGCAAACAGCCGAAGCCACTCATATTCTTCCAGGTTCCGTGAAGCCGTATTGTTCCGAAACTGGTTCCCTGGACCCTGTCTGCAACCCGCCACCTTTTTAGAGACCATGTTGATTTTTGGAGTCTCGGCATAATCACGACCTTAAAGACATTCAGATAACCTTGCTCTTTATCCTCTCATACACAGTCCGATCTTAGCATACTCAGTATTCAATATAAACTGACTTGAATACACTAACCATGGAACATCCAACATCTCAACTAGATATAAGAGTAGCATTGGGAATTCCTAGATCTACCACTTCCGTGTGTTCATGAAGAAGCAAGAATTTCCCGGTACGAGCTAGTCAGCCACCTTCAAAAAACTGAGCATCCATCCTCGTTCCAATAACTCATGCCAGAACTCTCTTGAAGATGACGTGACACCTTGTGGACGAAACGTTCCATAGAAGTATCACATCCGACAACTCGTGCAGACGGAAACAAAATTACATCTTCCCAATGTGCAGCCAACGATCATTTGATCGTGAACACGGGAGAAGACCCTGGGGTTCGCATGTCTGTGCTTGCAACAAAACCCTGCTGGCATCTGAATGTCCAGGCTGCACGCCACAATCGCAAAAGCACAGCACTAGTCTCCGGTATGTCCGAAAACGGATCCCTGTACGCAGCTTCCCGCTCATTACGAAGTGAATGTGGAAGCACGGTCCGGGAAAGCTGGACTTCCAATCCATTGGTTGTAAGAACGGACAGATGAAGTAGCACATTGACATTAGGGTTTTGGGCAGGTGGAGTCTGATGTCGTAGTTAGCTGCAATTGCTCAAAGCGGTACCGTGAAACATGTTTGGCGTGGCGCTGCTTTTACCATCCTGATGCGCAGGCGCCTGTGTCAACGGCTTTACCACCGCCGCCCATTTTGTTATAATCATACCGGGAGACGATCGACAGGCACAACAGGGAGTGGCATACCTGAAAACTCAGCGTGAGGAGCCTACAAGTGCATAGATAGCTCAACCGCTGGCTGAGAGTTGTTTTACAGAGGAGTGATTGATGACTTTGAGGGCCGGCGCTGGCAACTGTTTTCCCTGATACGGTAGTCTGGGAATGACGCTATGCGGTGGCGGATGCGTTTGTTGGCGTATGAAAATACGACACCAGACTTGAATATCTTCTTTCTACTGATATAGAGACCCCTGGCGAGTATTCAACAGGGTAAATGGACACCCTACACTAGGTACTTAGACATGTAGCTTGGCAATGTAATATGTAGCCGCCCGGGTGTTATAACTTATGTAGGGAGTTCAATTTTACAGGCCCGTTGTCAGTGACCGGGCGCGATCCTGAGACCTGTTGTGGATTATCCGAGCAGTTCCTTCCACGCCATGTTTGGTGGTCCTTTGAACATCAATACTCCCCGGATAGCTGCATACAGCTGGCCGGTTCTTACACGAGCATTGGCTTTTTGCTTCCACGGTTCACTCACTGTCATTTTTGATAGATCCGTTTATCCATGAGTCCCTGAGGTCTCTTTCCCCATGTATTTGCAGGCAAACTGCACTAAAGTCATGCCTGTTCTATCCAACTCCTTTATTGGAGTTTCACAGGGATGTGAAAATGTTCAAACCCGCCCAGCAAAGTAAGCAAGCTTAATAAGAGGGGTTGTACAAGAGAGAATTGTATTGACTAAGGAAAATGCCTGTTTGATACGCATCTTTCAGGTTTAACCAGTTAGCATCAGTAACCTCCACGAGCAAATAACACGTCAATTAAACAAAAGAGGCATGGAATATGAGTATTGGTGTGAGCGGTGTTTGCTGAATGCGAGAGTGATGAGGAAACGGCGTGATTGGGTCTTCTTGGATTATGTTTACCTTTCATACTCTAAGATAAGCCCAGGCATGCCTGATCTTCAACTGCCCAGTGCTCGATTTTGAGTATCAATCATTGTTTTATTCAACCCACCTCTCAACAAGCGATCTCTCCACCAAACGTCTCTAGGCACATCGATGGGATTGGCAGTGAGATGGCCACCGTGGGCCAGCTTACAGACGTGAATTGGGATGTAGCTGGTTTGAGATCTTGCCTCCCTGCAGATGCTGTCGATCGAATCGAAGATATCTTCGGAGCCACAAAGAATCATCCACTTGGTGGCTATCTTGATTGGGAATTACTGTGTTCAAAGATTTCCCCTCAAGATGTTATTGATCACGACCCTGGAACATACCCTCGTCTCAGCCTCAATACCGTCAAGATCATCACGAAGATTGGGGTCCTTTGTCGTAAGTCCAAATCCAATGTCTTTGATTAAAGTTACTGACCTTTAACAAGGTTCAGATGAAGAGAACTGCAATAGTGGCTGCGAATCCGATCCCCGCTGTACCGATCTTATGGCTGAGGCATATCCTCTCACTGACGATCGATTGGGCGAAGCCTTTCACTTATTTTCTTTGGACCATGAGGAGGGAAGCTTTCCCATCCCCAGCGAGGCGAGAGATTCGTGCCACTTCAGTGTTCTAGGCTGGCGAGATATCATGATGCGTGACCTTCGAGTGCAAATCAACCAAGACATTTACCAGCACAACATAGCTTTGGCTGTCTGGCTGGCCAAAGACACCATTCAAATATCGCTGGGAGGTGGTGACTCGCAGCTTTACGGGGATCGCCACTTTTACTTGGAGAGTCCTTGGTAGCCGCGGTAAGAGATTGATGTAGGGGTTTTTGGAGGCATGGGAAAACAGCATGTAATTAAAGTAGTAGATAACGCATTTTTGCATTACTACTGGTAGTGATACTGAGCCAATGTAGTAATAGTACTCGACCATGACTCGTCCAAGCTGTTTCAAATTTCATGAAGTATCGCTTCGTGTGCGAAGATGTCTTGTACCAATGTTGCAAACTGGGTCAGAAGTGATAGAGTAGATGTTTCTTTCTGATTGTACCTATACGTATGGAACCTGTGACTTTCGAAGCCACGGACTGGATTGCAGTTGGAACAGGATGTACTACAGTAGCGATAAGTGGGATTACATAAAAGACAAATAAGTCAAGACCGAAACTCAAGTGACGGACATCATACCCCTCTCACTATCTAAACACGAAGGTATTTTAGGATTGTGATCATTGAGTCTCTTTTGTTTAACACTACTGTTACCCTCATCACCCCCAATCTAGCCAACGCCACTCTTTCTACCTTCATCATAGACCACCTCTAATGAGGATTGCCAATCTGTGCTTTATCTATTCCTTTCTCACCAGTCGAGGTTGTTTTCACATGGTGTCAACATGGAAGGCAGAGCGCCGTGTCAGCTGGATTGCATTATGTTCCTTCACAACCGCAAGCTTGTAGGCGGCCCAATGCACTCAAGGCTCACCACCCATGGCAAAGGATACAGTCTTGCGACGCTTAGTCTTTTTGGCCTTCTTGGACTTGGTCGACTCTTCGGCTGCGCCCCCTAGGATACTGAATACAGATTGTTTGGGCCGAGATCCTGATGTTTGTCCCAAGTTCGAAAATGCCGATCGTGATCGTCTATGAGTTGGCGCAAAAGCTGATAAGGTGAATCTTCGATCAGGGGGTATTATGAACTTGTTCGCAATAGGGCTATCAGGTGCAGCAAACGCGCTGGCAGGAACACAACCAGAAGGTAGTGAAAGGTTGATAGGTGATGCAAGACGGCGAGGTGGTTGAGGAACTGGTAAACTGTCTATCAACTCGGTCGCCCAGGTCTGATGATTTTGACGACCTGGGGAGGTCAAGAGACTGTCGCGATTATCCGCTTCTTGAATAGCTTGAGTGGGGGAAGACAGAAGCTCTGAGGGTGCTGTAGAAGAGCTTGTAATAAGACGTGCTGGGACAGTTTGGATGGGCTTCGCCGAGGTGCATCGTTCCGCTGGCGTGACGGGAACTGAGAAGGATCTCACGTCCTGTCGAATGTGGTGTGGAGAATGGTACGTCGAAAGTAATTTATCTTCAGGTGAGATAAATGCTATTGCTTGACCATGCGCAGGATGCGGCGGTTGAAGCCTTGTCAAAGAAGTGCTGCTGGGCAAGTCCTTCAATCAAAAGAATGGTTAGTAAGTTATTAAGACTGGGAACGGAGTTCGTAACGGACAATCGCTGGTAAACTCACCTTCTCATGTTCAGTCGTCATGTTGCGATCAAAGGAATCAAACGAAGATCCTTCACTCTCAAGCACCGTAGCCATAGGTTTTGGGAAGTATATGCCAAAATAAGGTGGTACGACGGGACTGAGGGGGCATATAAGGTAAACAACGATTGTGCGGACGACCACGAAAGTGATAGGCGCTCACGCTCTGTATTGATTACTACATCCGAGAGTATGAAGGTCGCAAGCCATGGCAAGTTCTTTGTTTCACACATGCACCGCAAATAGATCTGTCATATTCTATGCTCTAATAGACTAAGCGTGGGAAGGAGCACAGCCTTCTCCAAAGCAAAAAGCAATAGGGGGTTATAACTTACCGTTAATTCAGCTTTTCCAAATCCAGCTGTTCGGCACTCCTACCCATGTTCACGTAGCATACTTCCTGCTTGTCAAAAAAAAGACTTAACCCTGTAAGATTGTCTCGGTCTTGGCGGATGTCATTTGTCTTTTACAAGCATTACTCAGTCCTCTGCGACGGTGGCGCCTCCGTGACAGCGGTAGTGCTTCCAGAATCTTAGTGGCATCATCCCTGCAGATATTACTCTAACGAACAACCCTTCAATTGCAGTTATTCCTGTTGGAAGACACAAACAGCATAAATCAGGTTGATGCTAGAGAATACTGCTAAATCTTCCGGCATTCATTCGTAGACGAATTTCAAGTGTTCTATGGGGAATTTAGGTCGAGCCAGATAGCAAACAGCCGCTCGGGGCGTGCAACCCAAAACCTGCGTATTACAAATAACAGGTATAGTTGCGACCAAAGGTACCTGATTGACCCCGCATGAACTCTGAGGGTGGGGTTCTTGACAAGGGAGATTCCAGGGGCACGACAAACATCCCAGGTGTTCAACCCGGACCATGATTATTGAACAAAGACAAAAAAAAGGCCGCTAACTGCCCTATAATGAACATATTTCCAGGGTCATGATCACCCTAGACGCCCTGGGGGCGCGGCTGTTGCAACAGCCAAAACTTTCCATTTCAAAAGTTCGAAATCTCAGAAGCTCCCGGATGAGCAGAAAGCCAATCGTGACGAGTGATAAATCCACGTGTGAGGGGATCCAAAATGTTCTGAGTGGGATAAATTCAAATGGCCTCTTTAGCGTCGCAAGATGAAAAGTCCCGCTCACCAATAGGTAGGGGCTACTTTGCCCCACGTGATGTTCGTCATCCGCTTGCGCAACGCCGCTGATCATGGCGAGTTTTGCCAATCTGAGCATTGCGGATCGGGCCGAACCTTATTATGACTTTGAAACTTTGATATCATGGTAACCCAAAGAGTCACCAGATTCATCTGCTGCAAAAGCCTAGCAGAGTTTTCCAAGTGGTAATATTTAGAGTGCCAACCTGTTTGTTAGTTCATGCCTACAAATCGATTAAATAACAAAACATGGGAGTATTGTATTGCAGTAATCCATAAATATTGTTCCGTTCTATAATTAGTTATTACCTCGGCTTGCCTCTGCTGTTATTCATTAGCTCTTCAACCTTCGATCTGGATACGAACCTACCCTATGATAGAATATACCCTGATGCTGTTAGTGATGATGCGACGTGTGGAATGAATCAAACATCAGCCATATTTCACATAGTATATTCATCAACACCCAACGCAGCCGCCACAATCAGCGAGGGATGAACTTGCCTGAACTAGACATACTGCCCGTTTATGTGAATGTTCTATGTGAATTTGGCGAGAACACCTAGGAAGATGAAGCAGCTTGTCGTGATGTCCGGGCTGTTGCTTATGAGATCGGTTCGAAGCAAGTGGCTGAGCTCCTACTCTGAGGTGCAGGGACGCTAAAGACGACACTCACTCGATGAGACGCAACATTCGCCACCCGCTTTGGCGATCACTTAAACGAAAACACGAGAGTAAATCCCAGGTGGCTGGCATTCGCTCAGCATTGCCATTGGTTTCGATAGACTAAGAGGCTCTCTTATGTAGATTATGCTTGATACATACCCTGACGCTTGGTGTCAGCTCACAACAAGATTGTTCCTGTACAGGTAAAAGAGCCATTGTTTGTCGTGAGCATGACCTCTCCGTCGCCATCAAAGTCTGTATCACTGAGCGAATAAATCTGAAGCGGAATCTTGATTGATTTGTCACCGTTCCTCGCGGTATGTACCTTGGGCGGGACTCTGCTGCCAGGCTCTTGGGATGGGCGCCTGCCGATGATAGGCCTCTCGCTTACATTGAACTTTTTCATTGTGGACTTACCGTCATTAGAGAGGAACAACCACTTTACCTTGTGGTAGACGTTGTACAATCCATAGATCTATGTTCTATCAAGCAACTTCCCCTGCGGAGAGAGATCCCAGGCATAAAAATACTACGAGCCTAAAATTATTCGTTGAAACTGGCTCTTCTGCTTCCCCAAGACCTTTGGCCGAGTTATCGATTTGTTGTTGGTCCTGAAAGACACTTGGCCATTATCTGCCTGACTGTTGATGACTTGCTGATTGAAAATGCATGTATCGCCTAACGATTCCTCGTTGCCCCTTGCGGAGCTGTGCATGGTCATACTGATGCCCTCCATGCTGCAATCAAGGTCGCTGGGATAAGTCCTTTGGTGTCCATAGGTTAAAGACTGAGAAGCTCTTGATGTTGATATCTGTCATTGACCGACGTTTCGAGAGTCGGGTATCGGGATGTCTAGTTGTACAAACTCGCCTCAATCTGCGACGAGCTGATTGTTTGCCCAGAGACCAATACCATGTGATACTTGCACTTGCTCTTCAGATTCTAACTCATATTGCTGCTATTTTAGGCTCCTAGCAAAGTACGAGATATTCTTCTTTTCCGTTAATAAACAAGTTTATTAGTGATTATATGTCGTGGATGTCAACGCAATGAAAGCCTTGGTCTAGGACACGTCTGTCGCTTCCCTATATTGTGCATCTGTGAGAATACAAAGGAGATGGCTTTCTCCATGAGTACTAGAATAGGAGGCTGGACTGCACTTGATGATCGTCTTTGGGTAAGACTGGTCTTGTTTACTGACTGCTCAGGTTGGTATGTTTAGTATTTTCCGTCTTAAGGCATATATGGCTGCTAACCTCCTTCTGGAGTAGAATGACATCCAGAGGATAGCTCCAGGTAGCTTAGTATATCTATAAGACAGATTTATCATACAAATAGGGACCTAAAGCACCTGGGACGAGACCTTAGCCTGCTTCTAGCTGCTTCTACGTAAAAAATCCTAGCTATCTCCAAAAATCAACAGCACATTACTATGCATTTCCTTATATTCAAGCTCGGCACCCGTCAGCGGGATATACGAGTCATAGTCGCGACCAAGGTTTGCGGGGCATTATTGCAAGCTGCAAAAGGCTGGGTAGGTCGTAGGGGGCCCTTTTGAAAAGGGGTGCTGAAGCCGAGACTGCAAGGAAGGTCGGATCGTCAGGTCCTTGGTCTGGCACCCCTGAATATCAGAGGTCCGGCTGAGGGCTTCTATTGAGAAAGAAGCCCGATAGCAAGCATCACAAGGAAGGCCAACTATCAAAAATCCCTGGCTTGTGCAGATGTTAGGGTCCTGTTAGGTCCCCTGACCAATAGCCGCCAAAACGGTGCGTGCCTTAGTAGGGGGCTAACCGCCCGTGCCATGGCAAAGATTTTGCAGGAGAGAGTTGTGCTCAGGTCGGTAGGGTTCCAGGCCAAAGAAACTCTAGGGTAGGCAGGCTTGATATCAATCAGGGTGAGTCGCTTTGAAAAGGATACGTCGCCAATGTCGGGGATTTGAAGTCACCGTCGCAAAAGTAAAAACCCTAACAAATAAGAGCTCAGATTGACCGTGGTTATTTCAGAGGCTTCGACTGACATTATTGCCGAAGTTGTGTGTTTTTTGACTGTTAGTGAAACAAAGCCATGGGCGAGGGAGAAAAGTTACGCCCCCTCACCAGCTTCCCCTGTTAGGAGGCGACTAGACCTATACATGGATGGAGCTCATCACTATCCGACTATCCCGCGCGGAAGATACAATCTCAAAGTAAGGATACCTCCGCACTGTAGTGTTAGACAATTCGCGATAATTGGAGGGCTCTTCAGCGAGATTCCCCTGGGAGAAACGCGGAACCATAGCTCAGCTTATGGCCGAAGCCCGCAGCCCTACTTGAGCCATGACGTTAGCTCTGGAAACCTTTTGTCAATCGTAGCTGGCATCGTTTGGACAAGCAAGAAAGGATAAGGAAGCCCGACAACGGGTCGGGCAAGGTGGCTTTGAGACATACTATGAAGGGTTATTAGTTTTGCACGCCATATGTATCACATTACAGACTGGTCTCGTGGAAAGTTTTCGAGTGCAAGGTATTGCTCGAGGATCGCATATCAAGTGCAAAGGTGTTGGATGACAAATCTGTTTATTCATGGTCTAGTAAATACAGCCAAACCCTCCAAGATATACATCCCAAAATTATCCTTGATCATCCTTATCAGTCTAGCCTGTTTCATAAATTTGCCTTTGTGATTCTTACCCCTGCATCGTCCTGCTGTTATCGCTACATCGCCATCCATGGCATCCATCCAGTCGACTATCTTTGTAGTCAGGCGCAAAGTTTGCGAGCCCAATGCTTCCGGGAGACTTGTCCTCATTGCTACACAAGTCCTGATTGGCGTCTCTTGCTTCGCTCAATCCGGTCTGCTTTTAATTCGCTGAGGAAACGTCCGCTATCAACCAGCCACTGCCTTGTTTCCTCGTTGTACTGTACGGACCTCTGTCTCAATGCTATCGCGCCTTGTTTGTCGAACCCTCCAAGCGGCGAGGCGTATCGCTCGTCACGGAAGGGCTCATTCGGCAGGGTAACAAGCCTCGATCTGGTTGTGGCTCGATGCCTAGTGGTCCGCTGATTGAGCTTGCTCAGACTGTTGGTTTTCGCAGCGGGGAGACGTAAATTAACGACTTTCATAACGAAGCCCCTCAAGCGGCCCTTTTCTGTCTCCCAGGCAGGAGGCCAGACTTTTTCGCCACGATTCATGAGTTTGAAGTCGGGTTCAATCAGATTGACCTTGTTCATGATAGTCTGGGTGATAGACGAGCCATATTTGTGATTCGGATGCTTGATGACGAAGCGTTGAAGTTGAGCGCAGCCAAGACGCATGGCACTTGAAACACCATCAGATTCTGTGGGCTGTCGAGAC
This sequence comes from Fusarium sp. MBC 119, assembly GCA_030411635.1. Lineage (NCBI taxonomy): Eukaryota > Fungi > Ascomycota > Sordariomycetes > Hypocreales > Nectriaceae > Fusarium > Fusarium sp. MBC 119. The sequence goes on along the minus strand of JAPERM010000279.1, from coordinate 30,046 downwards.
ATTGTGTATCAGAGCTCTTCTTCTTTCTTTGATGGTCGATGTTGTTAGAATAGGATGATTGAGCCACTGTTGATGACTCCAAAAACTAATGGTGAAACAAGATGGCCAGGGTCCAACTTTATTTATGACCTTGAGTATTTATCTCTAAGAGAAAATATGTTCGGCTTGCTGTGTAAGCGTGCTACCTGATCAAGGTAGAGCTGCACCTATGTTAGAAAAGACATGGTTGGGCCGGGCTTTCGTTATGAGTCTTTGTTGGATGCAGAGCCTTTAGCACTCGGAGGTATCCTACAAGCTATCCCTGTTCAAAGGCTATGAGGCTGGGTGCATGAAAGGGCTAGTGGACTTCTGTGCTGTTGAGACATGTGTGTGTATTGACATAGCTAGCCGGAAGGGGCCAGGCTGAGAGGCCAGCTGATATTATGGAGAGGTGCTTCAGGGCACTTTCAACATGTGTATCACGAAGTAGTGGATGTGGAGTTGAATCAGCTGGGTTTCTTTCTTCTTCAGTGACCAAGAGTAAGAAACCGGTCTTTGTTCAACTATGGACACCTGCAGCGGGCCTTTTAACAACTAGAATGTTCAAAGAGTAGCGGCGCTGTGGAGCTTGTAGCTGTTTTACCATTTGCCGGTAAGGTGAATAGAACCATTCTCGCGTTTCCATCGTGTGATGCACTCAGAAAGGGCTTCATTAATTACCTTACTAGTATTGGTAATAGCAGTAGGTGATAAAGTAGATAGGGTCGCCAGCATGGGCGTCCAGAATAACCTGACGTAATCCACCCGCCAGATAGACAAAGAATGCCATTCAAATGTTAGCCTATGACTGTTCACTTCTCTGTTTCTGATACAAAGGTACGAGGGGCTGTGATCTTAGCTATATGAGAGACAACAAAGAAAGCAGCAGGGTTACCAGTGCATATCGCCAATCTTCTTGGTATTGCGAAAGGCAGAGCCTTGCTTGTTGCGTAAAAGATAACACTTATGAGACTCTTTTGAACAGACTCTTTGTCAGGTTTGTAAGATTCAGTCAACACAAACAACAATTTCGAAATCCATGGCCGTTTTCCCAGACCTCTTGTCGACCTTTGTGTTTATTGATCATTGCTGTATTTTTAGCTATGTTGTTAACGAAGTTTTACTCGGAGAATGACTAGTATGTAGATGTAGAGTTTACGGCGATTCATGATGCGGCTCTGCCCCTAGTAACGTGCCATAGCACAGGCTTCTATATCGATGATTTCACTGAAGGAGAATCGAAGGCATCTCACTAGAAACCAGGCATAATGGGGTTGATCAAGCAACAATTTCAGCGAAAAAAGCAGCGAAAGGCTGGGGAGCTTTATCATTTGTTCTTGAACTCGTAAATAAAATGAACTAGCAAGGTATGTTGCGAGGAGCTGGTGAACCGGGAATACAACTGAATTCTTCCATCCAAACCAAAGTATCACCACTCCATAACTTAGACAACGGCTGATATGGTGACTTAAATCACGGCAGGGAAAGCAAAAGTTGCGGATGTCATAGCTCTATACCCATGGGGGTTCTGAGGGTAGAGTGGAAAAGGTATCGATGCTCTCGTCATTGAAGCTAATGACAAGGCCACTATCGCTCTAGCAGACAAGAATACTGCTGGATTTACCCATAAGCTAGTAGCCCACTCTGCACCGATCGAATCCACTGTTTAAACTCCGAGCGATGCATTCACAAAGCCTTTAGAGGATGCCTCAGCGAGAATCAATATCAACCAAGATGAGCCAGACAAAGTATTATGTAGCTCAATTGCTGAACACATTAGCGATGAAAATTAGCGAAAGTGATGTACTTGAGTCGCGAGTACATGAATTTATTTTTTTGGTGTTTCAGATGGTCCAGCAATACCTTGATTCCTGATACCGGAAAGGAAATAGCATGTATGTGCCTCAGTCCGGCACGTTTATCTTTACTCTTTCATTAACCTCATTGCCAAAGTGAGAACGGATAAGGCTTGGAACGGCCAGCGGCCAAGCACCGGCCCACGCGTTTGTTGAGGCAAAGAACGGCCCGTAAGATAATTATGCCACACGAGCCTCCTGTGTTATGGACAGTGTGAATCAAGTAAGATGCTGGCTGTATGGAAAATACTATGCATTGGCCGAAACTGCAAATGATTGCTATAAATGCACTGATGTGGGATTATAAGTTCCCCGGGGATCCGGTAAAACACGGGGTGGTCAATGAGTTAGCAACACTCAAACGCAGCAGAGCCCATGAGCAGGCAGTTGCCAAGTTCAAGTACTAGAAGTCGCTAATGCATAAAAGATGCGGGGGTGTGTCGGAATCGGAGACAGGTACAAGATGACCAACGTAGCCAAAGTGGGTGGCGGTCGCGTTCGCTTCCGTCTAGGTACTAAGCGCGTTGCTTACGCATTTCGAATCTTTGACGTGTCGCGTCGAGCGAGGATTGGCAGTGTGTCGTATTCGCGTTCGTATACACATAGTGTCCCTCTAGCCAAAGCAAAAAAAAAAAGGAAGAAAAGAAAAAAAAAGACGGACTCGTATAACGAGGTCTTCGGGAATTCTCATCAAACCGAGATACCCTAGTTTAGTGCAGCATAAGGTTCTTGGTATAAATGGGCCAAGAATTACAGCGGCTCAAGTCCGACAACTTTCAGCTCGAAAGCCAGGCTTGATTAAGCGCCCGCCCAAAGCAATAGCATGCATGGGGTACTTGGCAGGCATGCACTCATAGCAATGAGAACCAATAGCACAGCAGACTTTCCTTGACTCTCAGCTGCAGGACGCCACCTTCAAGATCCGACACCTTCAGTTGTTTTATAGGCTTCGGAGTCGCAAGTTTGCGTCTTTGCATAGTTGATAGCAAAGATGGTCACGCGAGACACTAATCCTGGATTTTGATGTTATTATGTTCTTGATGTGCATCTGGAGTTAGATCTTTGTACGGTTGCTGACGTATTGATGTTGCATCTAATCGCCATCATATAACACGCCTGTCACCCAATAAGTTCCAACCTGGCTTGTTTTTCTTTTTTACTTCAAATCGGTAGGCCACAGACGCGATTCCTCTTACGTCTATTATTCATTACAAGAAGCCACCAACATTCTCCACGCTTCTCGCAGAACTGCGGTGTAAAATCTGGTAGTTAACCCTCCCCCCTTACCAAATCCATTGTATCGAGAACCGAGATCAATCTGAAGACATTTGGATCCAAGTCATCAAGTCCCCCATACTACCTGTCGCCTTTCATGTCAGCGCACACAGTCGGGCGATGGTCCTCCGGCGCCTCAAAGCATTTAGTCGATATGTTCGTTTAACCTGCAACGATGAGGGGTCTACGGACTTTCAGTCATAGGGGCACGATGGTATTGAACCAATCGGGTACTTCAATCCAGAAACCGAATTTTTGCACGCCGAGAATAAGTTCATGGTCATACCTCTCAATCTGGAAAAAGTGCCATTTCGCACGCTATCAACCAGGGTCGAGCCAGACAAGGACGAACAAGAAGAGGGTGAAGACGAATTTGGGCAGAACAGACGGACAGGTGAAGGACACATTTGCTGCCCTAACAAGAAGGTTTTTAGGGCCTATGAGCCTTGGCCGCTTGAGATTCATCTAGTCTTCGACTGGTGTATCGATGATTTCAAGGAAAATAAACGATGCAATAGGACAATTCCAGTCAGGAAGCCCGCAGCACGGGGTCCACGCGATGCTCTTCTGATTCGAAAAGCTATCAATCATTGCCAATTTGTGGCTGATGAAGATACGGACGATGAAGAACCGGAAAGTCCGGTACAGAGAAACGAACCAAACGCTACCTTCACCTTCCCCGACATCATCGCAGCGACCATGCCTATGGCGTGCAGTCGTTTCGGTATGGTTGAAGCTATGACTAATAGATCAAATGAGGTAATCGAGAGGAGGCATAAAGAGAAATGTGCAAAAATAAGATCGGAAGGTTAAGAGTTGTTATTGATTTTGGGACACAGTTCTGAAAGCAAAGCTTTACGTTACAGCTACTTAGCTTCGACCGTGTCACTCCTGTCAATTATGCATCTGGAACTTGACACGGCTTCATCGCAATAAGGCAGTCCATCGCTTCTCTGTGTACATGCGTGAGCACGATGGGGGCATCATGGGTTCAATGCTGTTCCCTCTGGAGGTACTAGCACAGTCGATATACGCACCTAGTCCCATCAACCAATGCCGCGTATTCGTGCATCTGAGATGAGCCATATATTACCGTAAGGGGCGTCCTGCCCATCACACGAATAATAGATCAGCCCCCACGGCTGCTCAGATGATGATATTGTCCTGCAAAAGTGGTCGAAAGAAACCGTTTTGCTATAGATCAATTCAATGATCAAGTCATTACGAAAGAGGCTATATACTGTGCAGCATGAGTCCTGTTTCTTCTTATTACTAACTGAATGCACTTATCGGGTATTTTCAATGTCATAAACATATTTTAGATCTTGAGGATGTTATAGATAATGCCTGGTACGACGATGGGAGTCCTAACATACCCGGTCAGATTGTCTTTCGCGGAGGTGTCTTCCACCAGGGCACGGGAGTGTCGTAGCGTAGTTTAGAATCTGCCAGCTAAATTAATTTGAGTTACTGACGGAATTCGGGGGTTTATCTATCAGAATGAGGTCGAAGATGATTCAGACCCTTAATTTGCCTAATTCTGAAGCCTATCTCGATTAGCAAGTCACAATTATACCTTCTTTGTCATGAGTCATGGCGCCAGTCTTTCACTCACTATTTACTCTAGTTTGAGACTCAGCGTGAAAGTGTTATCTGTCACCAATGCCATGGCATTCTTGCCATGACTCTTTGAGCAGCAAGTCAAGCTTACCGACTCTGACGTCGTTCATGCTCTTGACGAGCACTTCTCCGAGGGGTACCATCTAGCTCTTGTGATCGCTGTACTCTCGCATGCTAGTACCTACATTATGCAGCTGAAAATAGGCAATGAGGTGTTTGCCATCAGCGAACCAATTGCAGTACCTGAGTAGGATGTTACAGGGCTAGTCAATAGCCTCAAAAATAGACCTTGAGTCGAAATCAGGAAAACCACCATTCATGGCAGTGACTTCTAAGTGTGTGTTGTATAGGTTCTCTCCTTCATAGTCGCGCTCTAAAGTCGCTGGAAGACCGAGACACTTGCTGAAATCTTGGTGTATAAAATGCCTAAGCAAGTTGGACTATTATTGGGGTTCTCGCTCTTGGTATTTACGTCAAAACATTTGCCTCACACATCTAGCGTGAGCGTTTACAAATAAAAATTTTGAACCAAGGGCTTACTATGATAAAGTCTATCTGCAAAACATCCACAGTTGCAATGTTGACGATGGCCACAGGGACAGTATTCATCGACCATGCCACTCTGATCTGCTCAGACCCTTTCTTAGATCATCTGGAGGAGAAACTAGCATGCTTAACTAAGACTGATGAGACTCCAGTTAGGGCTCAAAGCCAAGTTCTTCAAAGGTTGTCTGGTCTCAACGTCATGCTTGAAGATGTCTTCGACAAGTTGGGAGACATGGGCAGGCTTAATAAGACTACCAGCCTTGCATCGACCCTAGTCCCCCCTGACCAAGGCAAGTCTATTGAGCTAAGCATACTATGAGACTTTAGGCCGGCCGCTTCATAGGAGGGAGAGACTACAACGGACACAGCGGACAGCACTGGTGCAGCTACGCTCAGGTTCAAGTTGGCCATGCTTTCCGCCAACGGCCTCGGGGATATAGCAATAAATGTACATAGCCAAACCTAGGCCGGTCAAGCCAAAGATCGTTCCGTTCCGACCATAAAGAAAGACCTGGCCGTCTCAGCCCATAACAACAAGGATGATTCAAGACATCATTTGACCAATTCACAATAATGGCGCACCTAAGGTTGGGTTTACCTACTCATAGATAACACCGGGCCCAGCTTCGCCTCGACTGGCCAGCATCTACTTCCACACCTCTGCTTTAAAAGACTAGACCAAGTATATACCAATGCCAAATAAGCCTAGGGCCAACGTGGAAGAAGCCCTAGTGCAGGTATCTATTTGAAATCTTCGCGACCTAAGCTGCCTCAGCCTAGTCACTAGGATCAATTGCAGCTCGCAGTGCCTAAAATATCACACCAGCACTCCAGCGAAAGTGTAGGTATGACAGTATCTACTGCTCTCTCAATCTCCAGGACTAGTATGCCAGACCTTGCTCAGAAACTCATCGCCTAGAACCGATTCTAGCCATACCCGGACGATATGTACCCTTCTTGCCGCCCCCAAGCTCATCGAGCCCAACTGCCACGCTCCGATTCGATGACCCGTGTTCTCCATCCTCTGATTCGAGCTTTTAGTATGACAATCCAAAAGGAGGCTTTTATTACTGTGGCTTTGACTTTGTCAACCCTGTCCAGCCAACGTTTGGTTTGGTGTCTTTCCCTAAGGCTATGTGAGCTCCATATCTCAATGGAATCACTCTTCGTCGTCAATATTGCCAATAGTACTACAAATGGCAGTATCGTGATATTTACGAGAAGTAGCTGCATGCCAGTCCACGACAGCGAGTTCACTACGTAGTGACCGCTAGTTCTTATGGGGCTTATGTACCTCGACATGGTAGCTCTGCTGGCTTTCGCGCAACATCCTCAGGTCCCACGCCAGAAGTCAAGAGGATCGTACTCCATGGCATACCTTGGTGGTATATTCTTAAGGAAGGATTACCGGCTAAAGACAAGTAACGGGCTGTAGCTCCGGCGTTAAATTCATAATCTGCGACACCTTGTGACAGCAAACAAAATCGACATGGTGAGGAGACCAGCCTAGCGACCTTGGGCCTCGAAATGGCTTGGGCTCAGTTAAGCCAGTCCGTCGGCTTTTGGTGATGATACTGATCGTTAGGCCTTGTGAGCGCAACGTGCTGCTGAGAGTCGAGAAGCTCTAACAACTAACGAATTTTGGGCTACATTCCTGCTGTTGATGTGGTTAAGCCTCCTGTTAAGACTATCATTAACGACATTGTCCATTCCAACAACGCCATGGGTAGGGCAAGAGCGTTTCTAGGTGGACATACGCTCTTTGTCCCAGGTCGCGGCGAGCATGTCCAATAGATAGAAATAGGTCCTTGAAACCTGTCTGACATTGGCCATTTGGCTCACCTCACATCAGCCGTGAAGGGCCAAGGCGGATAGGCACATTCTGTCCAATCTAACATGCTTCGAACATCAATTGAGACACGAGTGTCGGGCGTCATCTCTTGGAAAGAGTATGTTGGCATCAGTTGATCATCATTCGGGTATTGATATCCTCATTTTCTCGCTCCCCCTTGCTGCGCTGGATAGCTTAGGATCCTATCTCGTTTCTCTCGAAACCGTGACCAAGGCCTCGAAATACATCGTCCTGGTACAAAGTGTGTGGAGTAATTTAGCAAAATTGTCATTAATCTACATTACATGCCTATACCATAACTACTGGTCCAGCCTCAGAGCGCGGGCCATCAAGATTCTCAGCCATGAAAGTTGAGAAGCCACCAGTTGCTCACCTGGGTGTTTTTGTGCTGTCGACCAAAAATATCCACTCCAGAACTAACCGGGATGACAGTGCGTGATTCTAGAATATTCCTGTTAGCGCTCTTAGAAACTAGCGCAGCATCATAAACCCCAGGACCGAGGCTCTACTCACTTCAATTGAATTGAGTGGGCTTAGAATTCCGACATAAAAGAGCGTTCGACTAGACTAACAATTTGGACCTTGCAAAAAAGACCAGGCTTGCTATGGCAAGGAAGCCCTTGGTAATTGAAATTCCAGAAATTCGCTGCCGCCAGTCATTTGACGCTACTTCCAGCAGCTAGGTCAGACTCTATACTAGTGAGCCCCTCCCAAAAGGATGTGAGGTAACTAAATTTACTTACAGGCCGTTTGAAACCCCATGGTTCTTTGAGGCCGCTGGCTCGCCAGGGATCAGCTTGGAAAATCTTCTAGTCCCACTCAGGCTGTGGCCGTCCAGTCTAAAAAAGAACCCACAGCGTCCTTCGATGAGATTCAACATTGCCCGGTCTCTTCTACCGTCACATGGTTAGAGAGACGAAACCATACAAGCATGGAAGCCCGTTGAGCCTTTCGCCCGTCCGCTACCTCGTAAAGCTTCCACAGCACAAAGAAAAGAAACTCCTGATGCCCCAAGTTCCATTGTATCATGGGAACAAAGAAGTGTGCTACCAACAAGCATGTAAGCTCCGCTTGAGTATACCCAAGCAAGGTCCAACTTTAGCACCAACGTACAAAGAGCTTTGATCACAGAAGCTACTAGTTTCATGTGGCAGCACCGCCTCTTTGTCCCAATATCCATAATTTGGTGCTCTCATCAGTTTTGAAGCACCATAATGATGACTTGGGTTCATTGATAGGCTATGATAACATATGTACTCATAGTGCCTCCAATATCTACCTATATGCCGTCCACCTCCAATAGCTCAACCCCCTTCAAGAGGTTTTCGATTATATCTTGGAACTCGTGTCTTGAGATTTCTTCCGACACAAACGTCTTAACTATGATATTTGACTCAATTCCTCTTTGTGAGTAACCTTGCCACTTAACAGAATCCCGTCTAATCAGCCCAGCCGTCGCCCTCGTCGACCTCAACTCGTGGTTCACCATGTTCTGGGATCATCTTTTCCAGTCTATCCCGGGCAACAAGGGGAACCTGACTCCTATCGTTGGACTCACTGCCTGTCTCACCCTCGTCATGGTTCTCATTTTTATCGTCTATCAACTTGCTCGTCTATTGGTCAAGATAGGAGGTATTCTCCTTAAAATCGTTTTCGCTGCCTACATGATGGCTTGGGCTCATCGGCTGTTTGAGTTGAACCGCATGCAAGTCTAACGCCTGGTGTCCTTTTGTGCTCGATTGGATATTTACACTATTCGAGGCTGCCGCTGTGTTGGAATCAGCGTGTGTTATGGCATTCAGGACTTTCGTTCCATGAACCTCTGCTGCTAGCACCAGGAAGCCCCTCGGTGTATGCAGAGAGGTCTCTGAAAACTGCGAAGAGACATTGATAGTGACCGAACCAATAGACACTTTGCGATCCTATATCCCCATTGCCATCATTGACCCCACTAAAAATGCACGCCTCTGATGAAATGGACAGCTCCCATGACCAGGTAAAAGCCCCACCAGTATCTCAAGGCTCTAGATCTACTACCTTCGCAAGTTATGCCGTAATGTTTGACTACTGCAGCAAGGGGGGTACTGGATTAACTGAGACGTCATTGCTGTGTTAGTCTTTGGAGTACATAGCTAGAGTATTTAATCTCCTGCCTTGACGCGGGATTTCGCGGCTCCAACAATGTATTTTACTCTGCCTACCCTAGACGATGATATTCTGGCGCTTTGGGTCAGCCTCATCATCCGCTATCTATATGCTTTTGTATCCATATTTAATTGCCTTGCCCCAACCATTGATATCGCATCCACGTATAAATTGCTATTGATTTAGGACCTCGAATGAAACGTTCGATGATATTGGGCTTTCTCTGCTTCTCATGTGAGATTCCCGCGGCCACACCCCCAGACCTGGTTGGCAATGATTAACAAACCTTTTTCTTCCAAAACTGCGTACCAATTGTAAATGAGACTGTATGACAAATCGATTCCCGAGGGCAACGGGCTTTGCTAGTTCTTGTCTCATCCGTCGCCTTTGTCTCGTGGCCGATTTTGGAATTATCGTCCTGGTCGCAAGTCAACCATATGAGTTGAAAGAAATGGGTTTTGCCGTGCAACAGAGATCGGGGTGTAGTTGAGGAGCCCGTATACCTTCATCCTCAATTCAACATGATCGAGAGAACGGTTTATGTTGAGATAGCTCTGGAGAACTAAATGTCAAGACCCATAGAACGTAGGGCTACTCAACGTCACGCGGTATCAACCACTTTCATATCGAACTAGCAGGCCGATGGTACTTGATGAAAGTCAGGTGAAATTTTCCAGGGAAATATTAGGTTACTGTGTAGCTTGGCTGCCGTTTGGGCAACGGAAAGGGAGTAAAGTAAGCGATGTCCCCACCGAGCGCGTCACTGAGGCCATCCTCTTGGTTTGCCAATTAGTGATTGTACTAAGAATATGTCAAGTAGGATGAATTCCACACTAGTCGCGTTTCAGAAACCCTCCAGGTTGCTTTCTGTTATATACAATGTCCTGATGCACCTTTGCTACTGTCTACAACAATATACATAAGTGCAACGGTAGCGAAGGCCTGCTGTGACATACACTTACCGACCAATCATTACGGAATTATACTCAATGCTGACACATAACCGGATGGAGTTTTGTTAACTCACAGCTGCGATGCGCTTGGATCGAGGTTTTGTCGAGCCCAACCTTTGCCTATGGCGCGAGTGGTCAAGAGGAACTCTTTGAAGCATATCCACTTCTCCAAGGTCCGGAGTCCACCATGAATTTGGCCCTGAGTGAGAAAAGGGCACGTTGATAAGTAGAATTGAATGTTTAATTTAGGGATTGCGGAGTTATTATGGTAAAGATATCCAAGGTGCATCGGATACGTCTTTTGCAGAAGTTAAACACAGAGGGCAAGCTTTGCGACACATTGCCATAGCTATGCTACGTCTTTTTTGAAGGGCTTTGCATGTATATACAGCGTTGAGTCAGGTTTGATATAATTAATACCCTGGTACTTTCGGGGCAAGTTGACTTCATTACTACGAATGCAGTCATGCATAGTAAGAAGAGAACTGTAAGAATCCATTGAACCACAGTGATCTTAGCACTAATACCGAACTCTTTCTATCTCCCGCCGATAACAATGACTAATTCCATCGATTGAAAGTGCCCGCGCTTTACCACTGCCAACATCCATCGTTTCAAAAATCACTAAACCCTCATCCTAGATAGTAGCAGGCTGTGATGTCCAGCCACTTCTCCGAAAACTCAATCAAACTCTCCTCAAACTCACGTACCATCTCCCGGCTCTGCCTTCGCCCCCACTTGTTCGCTTTTGCAATGACGCTCTGGATCGGTTGAATGGACACACTCAGGAACTGGAGCTCCTCGTCCATCACCTGTCTGACAGTCATGACGATATGATTATCCGTCCTCGCCATGCGGCAAGTGGCGTCGACGGCATCGGCTACACGTGACAGCTGCGATACGTACACATCCAGAGCTTTGCTCTCACTCGAGTCGTCGGTCTTCCGCTCCTGTGCTCGGTGAGCGTGTGCTCTCCTTAGCTCTTTGGACTGTTTGCAAGTACGTTGCTCGATATCATTCAAGTTGTCGCTTTTCACCTTGTCGAGGCGCTTGATCAACTGAGACCGTGACTTCTGGGCTTCTAGGAAGGTGTCGAGAAGGATCTGGGATTGTTGGAGGAACAATTTCCGACACTGGGGCCATCGAGTCCAAAGATACTGATCAAGCCACGATAAGCCCTCATTAACAAGCTTGGATTCATCATCCCCCCAGCAAACAATGCTGACAGGATCTTCTTTGAGCCCTTTGACTAGCCACATGATGTCATCCCGACCTTTCCCTAGAGGTGCCGCAAGTTGACCTTGAAAGTCGGCGTTGAACTTTGAAAGTTGTTTTGCCTCCTTTGTCGGAAGATTCCTCTGACTCATGGCATCATCGGTCCCACCCAGCTGCTTCAGCCCTGTTGCTGCTACATCCAGCGCAGGAACCCAGTGGTCGATGTGCCGGATAACAGGGGGGAGAGATGGGGGGACGGTAGACTCGCGAGTTTGATACTTGGATCTGAAGGCTGTGGCAATGCCTGCACCAATACCACCAGTGATGCGAGCAAGAAAATCCTTCACATCGATGATACTACCTTTGATAAGGTAAAAGAAGACAATGACAAAATTTCCGAGCACAATTATAATCAGAAGCACGATGAACAGAAATGATGCCGAGGGAAAGGCAATTCCTTGGAGAATTGACAGGCTGTTGTTCATTAAGCCTGTTGGAGGCGTGGGTTCAGAAGTCTCATGCCTGCGCTTATCATGGCCGGATAGAGCATGTCGGTGTTCGGTGTCTTCGATGTCCGGAGATGGTCTTTTGTAATCGAGATCGCGTTCCCCGTCGCAGTGGTTAAGTGGGAGTTTCTCGGAATAGGGAGGAGGCTGGATAGATTTTAGCGGTGGAAGGGGTGGAACGAATGGTTGAGTCGGAGTTCGTTCCTCGTCAAGGTCTTCGAGTGGAAACTAGGATTAAAGTTAACATATGGCCCTGATTAAAATATCGTTGACTTACTTCATGTGTACCATCCTGAGACTGATCTCGATATCGTGAAGATCGATCGCTTGCAGCTGTAGAACGTCCCGATGAGCTTGCTGAGTTTCGACGACGCGCAGCATCTTCGATGTTTTTTCTCAGGCTTGAAAGACTGTCTGCTAAGTCAGACTCATCAAAGTTCATAGTGAAAACGGTGTCAGATCTATCGGTTTGAAGAATATGTCCAAGGAAGAAATGATTGGTGATGTTGTCAGGGTCAGCGCCTTCGAACTTGACATTTCTGAGCAAAGCTTAGCTGGCGAGTGACGATTATATATGTGATGGATATTGAAATTCCAACGAAAAATCCTGAATAGGTAACTTGGGATAAAGGGCCAGAGTTGACGCCCGAAATTAAATGAAGCATGATGTGGCTTTGTTTGTAACAGCCCCTTGGCCGGTAGGACTTTGCCACCGGTTTCTGCCTTTGTGCCACATCAGACACGACTTAGTCACGTGACGCAGCTGTCATTCAATTTACTTCTCTCCATTGAGTTGCTTTTCATGTCTCCCTTTCGTGGCCACTTAGTAGCTGAAGCTCTAATGATCAGCGCTTTGCACTACGACCCTCAAACTTCCAATCTTTTCCCTCAACATGTTTGTCCGAGCATTCTATCCAGCCGTTACGCTCGCGGCAGCCGGACTGGGCTATTTCTGCTACACCATCATGCCCGACCAAGGACCCGCGCCAGTTCTCGCCAAACCATGGATTGAGACAGGATACCCAGTCCAACACGTAAGTACAATCCCCATCTTTCTTCTTCCAAACTGACCAATCCCAGAGTCAAACTTGGCGTATTCGCGTCTGCCACCTCCAGCATAAACTCCTCATAGCCGACGAATACAATCCCCCCGAACCTCTACACGCGGTCCTCAAACTCAACCCAAAAGCCAAGCCCTTTTTCCCTACTAGTCTCTCCGCAACGCCTAGTGACCCTCAGTACTACAATGTACAAATAGCCATTAGCGATGCCTTTGCAGAACAAACGGGAACGGAGGTGGCGCAGATGGCGGCCAGGATGACCAATTTCGATGAGAATAATCCAGACTACGAGCGCATTCTTAATATGATGAGTGTGGTGTCTCTTTTGAGCGATGATGAGATTCGAGCGCATTATGCGCATTTTTTTGTGCCAGTCTTGGTTAGTGATGGACTTTTGAATCGTTTCAAGTCAGACGAGAAGATTCGGAACGAGAGGGTTGAGGCATTGAAAGGTTTGTGTGCTTAAAGTTGTCAGTCTGTGTTCAAGTGGTTTGTCTGTTTCATAATCCGAAAGGACCCTAGAAAGTACGCAGTATGATATCGTAGTTAGTATAACAATGAAAATATTAGTATTCTTGAAAATGGCGTTTTCGCTGCTTGTGTGACTGGGTTCCAAGACTTTATTTGAGTCCAACAACGGGTTTGATTCAGTTGGAGCATTATGTACCTTCATCAATCGTTTCGTTGTGATCAAGATTGCGTAGTGGATAGTCTCCAGGCTCCATACCTTTGAAGGCTTTCCCATTGCTACTGAGCTGCGCAACTGTGAGATTCTGTATTCCTAAACAGACACGCATCATAAACGCCGTGATTCCGCCTTTGTCATGAATGACGTCCTGATCGCTCTTGGCGACGGCCTTATCGGTGAGTGCTGCCGTCTTTGTAGGGTAGCCACCTCAACGCCACCTTGCAATCTTGTGACACCACACCTTACAAAGCGTTTTTCTTTCCCTTTGCCTTCTTTCAGCTTCTATTACGAGATGGCTTGCCAGTGACATGCTTGATTCGTCAGATGACACTTTATTCAACAAGTGTTTGGGCTTTGCGCCACCGACTATTCAAAGAGACGAATCATCTCCTCTTCTTTGTTGGCCTTAGTCATTCAACTGCAGTCAGGGTTTATGCAATCTCCCGGATATCAAGGGATGACTGCTTGTTGCAAACAGTCGAAATCTTCAGCTGCTCGGAATATGATAAACAGAGAGGCTCCTCCCCTCTTGCTGATAAAACGTCACACTTTCCATCGTACTTTAACCGTCTGTCGTCTGAATCTTCTTGCCCATGCCCCCTTTCCCTTTCCAATCATCATCAGTCTCCTCGAATCGCCCCCAAGTCGTCTCCAAGACTATCAATACCACATATATACGCCGTATCAACCACAAGGTTCGCAAGACCACCGTGATGGCGGATAAACAGTCTGGAAAGGTGGACTACTCTCTTCGTAGCCGCGAGTTCGGCCGGTATATCGTGAGCTTGAGCACAGAAGAATTCTCCAGCCTAGGTTTCACGTCTCAGGATGTTAAATGGGCAAACAAGTACGGTATACAGGATGATACTGAAGATGGCGAGGAACTTTTTCCGTTAAAATGGAACACGAATGCAGCATCCATGAAACAGACTCGGTCTCATTGGAGACGGGCCATGAAGGCGCGGGATGTTGCCGAAGAGGAATCCGTGGAAGTCGGCGATACGGCTCAGTATCATGGGACAAATGTGAGTGCGGAAGAATATCCCTCCAACAACACCCCAGACGGAGCCACAACGTCTCGGTGTGTAGAGACTGGGGATACCAGGCAAGACGCAGCCAAAACTCCACCACGGCCGACGCCATCGCCACCCCGATACTTGCAACAAACGACCTCAAGCGCTTCAAAACGACAAGAGGCTCGTCCACAAAGTTGTCGCTCTGAAGGATCAAGCGTTGAAACCACACAGACTCCAACCATGAAAGCATCACAAACCCAGGCCAGGACACAAAATCCCAATCCACCGTCTGAAGGACATTTGCCGGGATGTTTCCCTGACGACACCATTGAACAGACTCTCCACCAGTTATCCATCCATGCTTCTACACCTTCCCGACCGCATGAGGATATCGTCATGACACAAGAATGGATACATGCAGTCAACAACAACATGATTGATCCCCAGACACAGCGGCAAACACACGTGGAAGAGCAAGAGCTTCCTCCGACATCCACGCAAAGAAACGATTCATCTGCGACGACGACCCTGGGTCAGATTTACAAATCTTACTCAGAACATGGGTCGTCCATGGCTGATAGCAATGATCAGACTGGCGACCTCTCGAGACAACCTCCATTCAATCACCACGCTTCTACACTTGATACCTACCAACCAACCCATGACTTCGCTGGACGTCCACCGTTCGATCACCCTTCTGCTACTAGACAAAAATTCACAGAGCTCAACGCTCAGGCCGAATCATCTGGCACTACCTCTCTTGAGCACTCAAGTTCTGGTCATGCCACTCGTGAGCAAGCAACTCTACCACCCTACAATCCGCCTCGTCATGCGGGTGGACCAGGTCCGCGTCAACCCCATAATGAGTCAGTGAGGCTTCAAAACCTTGCGGAGTCGCATCATAGTCCGCTCCCCCTCCCCAGCACACTGCTTCTCTCAGACAGCGCCCCTTACAACAGAGGAGGTGGTGAAGAGCCCAGTAGCACACAGCGATCTTGGGGTACTGAGCCGTCCCTGCCCCCCGAACTGCCTCTTGTGAAGTGGTATATCGAGGGACGAATGGCAAACCGTCGTCTCACAGTTCCAGTCAAGCCGACAACGGATAACGTTGCGTCACCTTCCAGGGCCAAAACCAATGAAAGGGCAAAGGTCCCAAAGGATGACGAGTCCAGCTCATCACAGTCATCTTCCTCAAGCGAGGACGAAGCTCCTCGCAAACACTCTCATCGTAGCAAGGAGCATCGAGATAAGTCTCGAAGTCGACATGGTCGTCGATCCTCCTCCACCAGACGCAAGACTACTAAGGAAGAGGACCACGATCGAGACCGTACACGAAGGAGTCGTTCCTGGCATCTTCGACATCGCCGGTCCAAACACCACGATGATGAGAAGCGTCCTAAGGATCGACATCGACTTGGAACGCGCAGGGACGAGGAGGATGAAGAGGATCACGATCCACATCATCGTGGTAAGCATGGGAGATCGAAGGACAGGAAATACAAAGATCGAAATAAACATGGACGTCGCTAAGCGTTAGCATATTTGCTCGGGACTGGAAGAATGTAAATTGACTTTGGAATCATAGAAGGATCGGGTTAAGGGGTTGGGCGCTTGTTTTCTTTGGAATTGGTAATAGAGTCACTGGTTACTACATTGGCTTCATGGTTGGTACGAGTCGCATCGCTGTGGATTCCGTCGTTCTGTGTGTGTGAACTACTCATGATTTCTGGGTTACAAACCACGGCTTACTTGACTATTTGATGTGATGCCTTTCCAGAAGGTATGCTTTAACTATAACAAAGAACGAGGCTTTTTTTTCTACCCACCTTTCGACAGTAAATCCGTTTGGCCTTGCCAGCATTCATTAATTACCCAACCTAGCTTTGCCTAATGCTATAGGAGAACATCAATCGCCGTTATATGAGGCACTACGATTTCTCGATGATTCACTTACTCGGGTTAGTCCTATGGCAAATCCATGTGATCTTTCTCCCGTCGGGGTCCTCGCTCTTTGTCGCCTTCTAGACACTGCTCATCTCCAAAACTCTCAACATATCTTCCAGCCAATTGAGTGGCTAAGATTGCTACTAGCAAAGGCTGTTGGAATCTGCGATCGATCTTGATGTGAAATACGCCATGAAGCGTCACACTAGAACCGCACTCCGACCACCTTGTGGCTGGACCTTTGTATGAAGGGTCTAAGACCACACCCATCGCCTGACAGTAGGACCTTTTATCCTCGAGTATCGGATTTTACCCGGACAGCGTCTAGAGAGGCCCTTACTTCTCTTGATGTTAAATGAGATTGGTCTCAGAAACACAGCCCATGACAATCCGGAAATAGTAACGTCCTGCCATGTATAAATTGAGACGCGGCTGAATATGTTCTTACTCGACTGAATGAACTAAAAATTGACGGACGACCTGCAAATTTCTCAAAGTGGTCTCAGGTGGCCGTAAACTATGCTATCATAGCAAGTTCATTAGTCCCGTACCCGTGACTTATCTTTCGATCTGTATCTGATAATAACACAGTCCTAGTTTCTCCGCCCAATCATGGCCTCGTGGCCCTCAATACAAACATTCCGATGCAGGACTTACTCTTCGCAAGGGTGCTCATGAACGTGGCTTATCCGGTATCTAGTATGCCATGCTTGCTCGCCTTTCACTACCGCTTCAACCTGGCGTGAATGATGTGCTTGCTTTCGTTCGCAAACCGAACGTGGAGCTTGACCGATGGGATGTCGTTGAAAACATCGATCTCTATGCCTCTCAACATAAGGAACTTGGCGTTGTATTCAAGTATGTGACCCAGACCAACCTTTGCTGGCGCTCCTCGGACTGGACAACTCGGGCATGTTGCCATCTATGGGCCTCTAATCGGGCGTGAACTTTCTTGAGGCCGGCACTCTTCAGGCTGAGCGATAAAAACCCAAAATTGATATTGAAACTCGTCCTGTCCTCCGGCGACGACCCCCTGTTTTCCTGCCTCCTGATACTAGGTAGTCGGGCAGGTGATCTGGTTCTTAGAAGAGGCGATTATTTAGCCTACCACGAATTTCAGATTGATGCCGATTCACTATTTGTGGTGTATTTGCGGGCCAGCAGCTAAGTCTGTGTGTCTGGCTCAACGGTTGAGCTTGAACTTGTCCCTACCTCAGGGTGATTTGGCTGATGATAGGCGACTCTCAAATTCGCCAACGGGATCGATACACAATATTCAATATCGACGTCAGATATCTACTCTATGTTGGAGCCAGGTCTTAAAGATGCGTATCCCACCTCACTACCACCAGGGTATTAATGATCATAGGTGAAGTAACTATTAAGATTGGAAATGCTGTCCTCTGTTCAACATGCGAATGCGGCGCTTAAAGCGCAGAGTCTCAGGGGCGATGGAAAGGACTGTTTGGTTATGCTTATTTTCGCAGTATTGAGGCTTCCTACGGATACTAGCAAATTAAGGCCATAATTGGTCACGAGTTGCCTTGTTTGGACGAGACTCCTAGTATTTCAGGAGTAATCAACCATCGCATTTGCCATCATGGTTACGATTTACTAACGTTGGGTTCCAAATTTGGAAAAGCCAGAAGTATACTAAAGGCGTTCAGCTGATATTGTCCATCTTGGCTTATGGGTTCACGGTGCATTGCAGAGTATATGCCCGTTAATACCCTCGATGTTGTTCTTTAACCTATTTAAAGCTTGTTGTATTCGCAATGCTCTGTTACCCGAGTTTTAGAGCCAGGATGATACCAACCGCCGAGAAATAGGGTGGTCTCACCCGCCAACATAGTTGTGACTGAGATTAGTCGAGCCCTTCAATAATACAACAGAAAGAATAATAGTAAGACGTTGTTACAGGAACTCCAACAGTTGTTTAGATCGCAAACCAGAAATCAGAATTTGCAGGCATTTTAGAGTATAATCTAAAAGCACTCAAGTTCTTGACTCCAATGTTGATGCCAGCTTCCTTGCCATGTTTGATGTGAATATCATGCTTAGCATCAAAGCTTGAGAGTCATTTGGTAATTATGAGACCGAGGAACATGACGTTGAGCAGGGGGTTGCCTGCAGCCCCGTTGCTTCACCCAAGATCAACTGAGAATGAGAGGTAGCATCGCAGGAGTGATAATAACAAAAGGATTGGCTAAATTCAACTAGTATATGAACCACAGTCGCATATCATGAGCGTCTCTCAACTTTTGGACTCACCAGTCTCGGCCCTTGCTAAGCAGAGTGCGTATGAAATGGAAACGTTGTTTACCATTGTTGGCCACTATGAACCTTGAAAAAATGCACGTTCAAATTCTAGTCTGTTTTGACCGCTTATGCCGTAGAAACAAACTCATGGGATTCGTAACGTCCTAAAGGCCACTTACCTCGAATTTATCGTTGATTATTGCCCTAGGCATGAATAAGGATCTCACATCTGCCCTCAATCTAGGCTCTCTGTGAGCAGGCATGGCTGGAAAGAATTTATAGAGGGTGACAAATCTCGTGAGCTTCCACGGTAGTCGCCAGCATAACGTGTTCAGATGTCTTCGAGTCTCAAGTGGCTCTCAGCAGAAGTAGAAATTGTGCTATGACATGTGTTCGACTGATCTATGGCGAACAATCAACGTTTTGATAACAAACACCAGCGGGGTCCCTTGCCCAAATAGCTACGCAGTTTCTATGTTGAACCGATCTTGGTGTTAATGACTTCACTTACAAACCTGCAAACATCAGATGGCAGATCTAAGCATTTCTCAACTACATGTAGAATAGAAAATACTCTAACCTACAACTCTGAGGCTGTGATGCTTAAAAAAAGACTCACTCGACTGACTGGCACAGGAAACAATGTAACTTAGTTTGGTCGTATTGGCCGCCCGGCGAAGGCTCCTTTTCGCCCAGGTGTAATGCCCCGAGAGAAAGTAAACTAAGCCTACTTGTCGTCGAGAAGGAATCATCAGAGTATCAACCACAACCAAAATAGTTCATCAAATCGTAGACTGCAACGATCAGAAGGGAGCGGACCGCCGACTTCAGTGCTCTCACCAAAAATCCCAAAGGTCAATCAGCTATTGATCTAATGCGAGCAGCCCCGGGCCTCAGGCGCCTGTCATCCCAGCTGCGAAGAGGTTCCCATTACCCAAATCGTCAGCTCAAGGATTGCCCTGTTATTGCCCCAGGCATCGATCTCTCGCCTCTTGGAGTGTTCAATTCATTTTCCATCATGACACACCTCGATTTCCCTACGGTTTCGGCAAGCCACAATCCAAGGATTGAATCAACGATGTGTGTTTGATGTCGAGTTTTCGGCAAACCGGAGTATTTTGAGTCGCTGGTACCATTGACCTCTCTATTTTAGTATTTCAACTGATGGTACTGGACTAGATTTATGCATCGACGTCCTATAACTGACTACCACGCGGTTGAAATTGCTGTGCTGGATGCTAAGCACTACTAGTACTTCTCAATACCAGCTCCTGTTACCCTACAGCCCCAGAGTATGCTCCCTCAATGCGGAATCACTTTGGAGAGTTGGGTAGCCCATTATCTTTGTTCACCATGCAGCGTAGCAAGTAAACTTAGTGCAAAGCCTGGCAGGCATTTCAATAAATAATTCTTCGGATATCCCTTCGTATTATACCATTTTGTTTAGGCACCAAGTCTCTGCATAAGTCGAACTGAGCTCCAGTCCAATTTGACTTCAACCTGAGAAAGTAGTTCACGCTCATCAAGTACTCGGGCGAAAGATAGCAGTCCCCCAATGTAACATTTCACCATTGTGTAGGTCGGTCCCACTGCAACCGCAGCACAACGCGCACTCCGGATCGGTACTACGCCAGTTTGTTCAATGTCGCACGAGCCTTACTCATCATACTAAGAAACAGCAGGTGAAAGGCATAGCAGATGCGTCGTCGATACTCGGGGTGGTAATTCAGTCTTGTCTTCAAATACTGCGAGCTAAATGCGTCTCACGCGCACACGTTTCCTGTAGTCCTGCCCTTCACTCTATGCCCATCCCAAACAATTTTACATCCAATCCGCAACGCAGCTGGATCCATACAACATCTTTCATATCCTTCCCTCGGAAACAATGAAGATGTAAATCCCAAAACACACAAACCTCAGTTTCCCATATCTACATCACCCGAGCCATCACCCTCTGTCTCGTCGGAGACACTCGGCTGCTGATAACTCGCAGTGTTCGTTGGAGAACCAAAATGCGAAGGAAGCAGACCAAAGTGAATCTTGGGTTGTTCTTTATCAGGCAGCGTTCCCGCTGTTGACTCACACTGAGAAGCCTGCGTACGTTGATGTTGCTTGATCAGCCGTTGAGCCAGGGGTGTACCTTCACGCGCAAAAGCTTGATCAATCACGCCTTGATGCAAAGCTGGAGACTGAGGTGCTTGACCAGCTACTCGTCCCTGCTGCGAAGAAAAGCCCATTGCCGCGAAAGGATGGGACCGGGCAGGAGAGTCAGCTGCGAGTGTAGAAGGGTGGGTGGCTGCTGATGCTGATCGGGGACTCGGCAGGTTGAAAGGAATCGGAGCAATACTGGAAGCCCCCATTGACATCCGTGATGGAGTTTGGGGGCTCCAGCAGGGACTGCCTGCCACCGGTGACCCGAAAGTGCGATGGATAGATCGGGGGGTTGGAGGATTACTCTCAGGTGAGAGGTTCATCTTCTTGATCATATCATCAACCACTTCCTCGCCCGTGATCCAGTCACTGACCATCTGCGCCGCACTTGTAGGCTGAGCAGGCGACTTGGGAGCAGATGGCGTGTGGGGAGAAAAAAGTGACGGCGAGTTGAAGTTGAAGCTGCGCTGTGTGGTGGGAGTTGATGGTACAGACACTCGAGCTCTCGGACGGATATCCGTGTTAAAAGGGGAGTGTCGATGTCGACGACGAGGGGCATTATCGATTGCTGGAGGATACCCAGGCGAGGCGGGAGAGCCACTGATGTTATCCGCCCAGGAGACACGTCTTGCATGAGTACGGACTGGACCCAGAGCGCAGACCGAAGTGTCTTGTCCTCTGTGGCGCGCGGAAGCTTGCGCACGATTACATTCGATCCATCGCCTGACCTTGTGCTCAGAGTCGAAATGCTGCTGTATGACCGTCGTGTCCCAGTAGTACACACGCCCACCAGCACCGCGACGGACAAAAGCTCCCCATTTCTTCAACTCGTTCAAAAGACTTTGAGCTTTGTCCGCGTATTTGGCTAAATCAGATCAGCCAAAGGATTCGCAATAATGTAGGCGTACTCACACCGAAGAATGGAACCAAAACGACTATCGTACTGAAAGTCCAGACCGCTCCTTGACCAAAGGTCACGGCAGAGGTCCTTGTCGTTTCGTAATTTGACGTCAGGTGTGATCTTCTGATCACAAAGGTTGAGGAGGAGACATGCCTGCAGGTCAGTGCACAGCTTCAAGCGCCAGTCTTCGTGGCGTCGGAACTTCTCGTAGTAGTCTCGGACTTTGTAGCCGGCGATCGACTGAGAATGTTAGATGAGTAGGAGATGAAAGAGTCTAAACTGACAAATTTGCTGTTTGAAGCGCACAGCTCGCACATGTCGGCGGAAGATGATAGGGTGGGGGGAAACCAATCACAACATTAACTGTAGATAGCGAGGGGCACCATAGCAGATGGAGTTGTTGAGGAGAGAAGTGAGGGAAGGAGGTCAAGGAATCTATGTGTGTGGAAGCGATAGGACAAACCTCATGATGCAAACACGTGAGTCAACACTGAAGGGCGACCCCTGTTGATGTGGCTTCCTAGCTCCACCTATCCATGATCCAAAAGCTGCAGCTACCCGTCAGCAGGGGTAAATGAAGGCCCCTCTCTGAGATGGTTGCTACAGCACGGCTTGCGGCATGGATATCCTACTTCTGGAGCCAACAAGTTGGTACGCCACCGTAGGACGCCAACCTACGGGGATGAAATCTCACATGGAGATGCTAGCTAAGTAAGGCAAGCCACGCAGGCGGGTTCAAGCTACGTCACTCTCAAAGAGTATGCTCACATGGATCCAATCCATTCAGAGAGAGATCGCTGCAGAGGCAGATTCTCCCATGGGTATGCCCACGAACAACAGATGCTCACGAAGAGGTATACTCACGAAGAGAACCCTCACGAAGAAGGATCATCATTGAGATAGATGATCGTATGAAGCCATCGTTAAAAAACCCAATCATCGTCCAACAACTAGTCAAATTGCGCTAATGCAAATGCTCACAAAAAGTGATCTCACGAAGAGATAACTCACGAAGAGAACAGAACGAATCCAGAATTGGCTCAAGTAGAGCCGAAGAAACAAAATATCAAGATCAAGCATCTGACGATCCGCCGACTTTAATGCTTGGTTGGCCAGGCCAAACCAAAAAGCCAGCGCATCGCAGGACGACACCACGATGGTGAATAGAAGAAAAGAAGGAAAAAAGTAGGTAGGGGAAAGGTCTGTATATGAGTTAGAGGTTCAGTGACGAAAGGCCTGAAAGTCAGTGAGTTCCAAACTCCGATGACCCAGACATACAGACTCTTTCTTTGTTCGCGATGCAAGTCGTGGTGGTTACGGTATCTAGCTGCGCATGCATGCAGCGATCTAGCCAAGTTCAGTAAAATTTTGCGAGTGGGCTGGCTGGTTTCTAGCCTTTATCAGTAATTGTTAGCGAATATGATGAATCGATTCTCGTGTTCGTGTGGTTTGAACAAGGGGGGAGCCATGTATCATGACTTGTCAATTTATCATGGAATTGGCTGACCAAGATATTTACACCAATGCAATAGGTATTGAAGGTTGGTTTCGCTCCAACAGAGGCAAGTAACAGTTTATAACTCTGCGTCTTATTGCAAACTAGTAGAGGTTGGGATAGTGTGTTCGGACAAACGGGTGTAAACCACAGAACTGTCCAAACCACTAGAGCCTTTCCGATGACATGGAACCAACTTGGCAACACACAAAAGTCCGGGAAGAGCATCTTGATCTCCGTGAAACCGCTCTTGTGACAACGGAAAGCGGTCGGGAATTACCATGCATCCAGGGCTGAGGCTGACGTGTCTACGGGTGGGGCCCATCCAGCCTTATGATATGTCAAGAAAGTGACAAACAAACCGGGCAAGAAGGGAGGCAAGCCGGTGGCTGGTATACCGTTGGAATAGTTGGAAGTGATTGGTGCAGATCTGGAACGCCTCATGCGAAGGTAAGCGACATATACATGCTGATATGAGGTGCGGAAGATCCAGATAGATATTCTCCCGGGTTAACAAGCGTCACGTTGCATTAACCTCTTACAGCCTACATTAATTGCTGCGCTTGTAGGGCTGGATTCTATTGTTGGCATCATGATCCTCTTGTTATGTGCTCTCCAGTACATGATGATGAACATGGTAATTTTGAGGGTTGTCTTACTGGCGTTGCAACTTTCCCAATGACTTCCGCATCCGAGACAAAGATATCGTCAGCCTAATACCCGCTTAAACAACATGGTAAGTGAACTTTCATAGCAACAGACTCTATCACCATGGGGTTATGTAACATGTACCTTTTTTATCCTGTCTGCAGCTATCAGGTCTTGGATTCCAAGAAGCCAAAAGGAGTGGGAAGTGAATTCATAGGATCAGTGTTCCTAAAACCGTGATGTCGTGAACTAGAAAAAATTATCACTAAAGATGACAACTGGATCTACCTAGCTCCTGGTATATAGGCCACAGCCCATCACCGCCCAAGTTGCCACATATGGACACCAAAAGATGAAAGAACATAATCCAAAAGAAACGAAAAAAAGCTATCATAGTGTAAAGCCGAAAACCTTTTAGTTCATAAGAGACTATAGGTGAGGACCTCAACCGGGCGATTTGTACACGGCGATGCGGCTAGAATTGTGGATTGAAAAGATGGCCTTGAATTAAAGGCTAACTTCACTATGTCCCCATCACGACGGCGACCATCTTTATGTTGTAGGGTGCTCATAGCCATGGGCGTGTCAACTTGTATATCATAACAAAACCAACATTTGTGTGCAAGAAGCAACCAAAGTTTCGATAGCGGCGTTCCAGCCCACAAGACTATCTGAATCAACCAAGATCCCTTCGCACAAACCGAAAGCCCTCTTCCGCACCAGTAGATAAGCCCATCAATTCTCCTCTGTTTTCGACTCAGCCTCAACCTCAGCCAATCTCTCCCTCGTTTTCATCCGCCCATTGATCTTGAAAAGCTCCGTCTCCCAAAAGTGAAAAGCTTCTCCCGCCTCACGGTACCGCTGGGTAGCATAATCAAGCCGCTTCTGATCGTCCAGAATCTCTTGTATGCGCTCGGCTTCGAACTGCCTGAGCGATGGATTGTTTTGTGCGGTCACGGGTGTGGTGAGGGGAGCCGGCGGGGCCTCATACTTGATACCAGTTGCTGCATTCTAGTTAGAAAGTATCAATTCTAGCAAGTGGGAAAAGCCTCACCATCCATGTATTGCTGAAGCTGCGGGAGTAGATGAGGCGTCTCAGCAGCGCAATTGGCGATCATCCTGTTACGCAATGCTTCGTCCGTAGCAAATCGACCAGCCAACTGCTCATGCTTTCTCTGCAACAGCTCTGGGTGGTTGACACCCGTTGTGTGTAGCTCGGAAGTGGCTACATCACTCAGGTCGGAAGGTCGACGGTTGTGAGTCTGCCTTTGTGAGAGGAAAGAGGGCAGCGTTGATGAAGTAGCATGCTGGTACGGAGGGCCTGCCTGAGTTTGATATTGGTATGGACCTTGTTGTTGCTGTTGTTGACTCATGCTGGATTGGTGAGGAATTCAGTGTGGAAGAGTAGAATTAAGTCGGATGTGATTGTTGAGGAAAAAGATTACGAATGGTGTTTGGTTGTGGTAAGATCAAGTTAAGAAGTCATCAGTGACCCCGTGGGATAAGAGTAAATAGGCTTGACGACAAGTCGCTGCCTGGGTTATTCAAGCGGGCACGTGTTTATACTGCCCCTGAAACGGTTGGTTGAAATGAGTGGCTGACGGTGTAACCAAGATGACCCAGGCTCATGTCGAGCTAGCCATGGCGCGCCAATGTTTTCCAAAGCACAGACTTATCTTTGAACGTAAAAATTGAAAAGCCGTACTTGCAAGTGCCAACTGAGGAACCAAAGAAATGATTTTTTTGATTAAGTCAAATGCAGAAGACAAAAGGCCAGTGAGTTAGCTGCTATTAGAAACTTTAGCAAAGCAGAATTCTTTGTTATGAGCTGACGTGGCAAGTAATCGCAATTTCGTCCATGGTGTAACATGAGCGCCACAGATATACCTGAATGGTCAAGTGCACAAGCTTTGAGTTACACCAAATCTCCAAACAGCATCATAACTCTGTTCTACGTAATAACGAGATTCTTAATCTCATAACGAAAACCCACGACTATCGTTGGTACTTGGTGAGTTGACGGTCTTCATAGCTTTCGCTGGTACCTAATATCGAGCATATCCAGATCACTCAGTATTCGTAGGCTTTGAACCTATCTCATGGTGCAGGTTTCTTTGTTATGATAAGGACCGACTTCACCGCCTCTCCCATGTCTTCAGCTGTGGGTACCGACTTCTTTGTTTGTAGGACGCCAGCTATCACGACAATGTTGGGCATCGTCTGCCGTCTATGACCTTGCTCTTTCAAAATTCCACTTTCTCATATCATAGTTCACACACCTTTAAACAATTCGACTCTTATCTATATTGCTGGAACACTCTTGGCAACTCGCCTTTCACATCGAAACTCCCACGTCCTTGGAACCAAATTCACTAAACACCATCATCAAAGCACTGGAACGAAACGACAATGCCAAGAAACGATGACACGGTAAGTCATATAGACTCCCATCTAAGCTACAATAGCTGACATAAAGAAGCACTTCAGAGGCAAGCCGATAGAACAGCTCGTCCAAGATACGGGGCGCCAAATGAAGTGGCAGCCCGCTGACCTCATTACCCTCTATCGCCACATGTCGCGTTATCAAATCACGGGCAAGCACAACGTTGGCAACGGTCTCGACGAGTTAGCCCGAAATCTCGGCATCAGCGAACGCTCAGATTATTACAAGAAACCCATTCTTGACAGGGCCCAATCCTCGATCCTTTATCACGTCAAGACCAAGTTCCGATCGGCAGAATACAGGGTCCTCGTAGAGACCAGTGAGCGCGCTCGTGGACAGGTCATATGGAAATGGCCACGATACTCTCTTCAGTGGTTGCGACCCGACTGGTCTGGAGATCCATATGATATCCCTGATGGTGAGGATCCAGATGCTGTTAGAGTTGATCCTCCTGATCAGAGGGCGACGACACCGGAGCCTATCGGCCGACATGGAGGGCGTCGACGGCCTAGGGACGTGGATTCTACTATGTCTGGCGCCCTCAATTCAAGCTCTGGGAGTTCTTACCGCTCGCCTACTGGCCGTTCTTCGATTGGCACATCCAGCCAGACCTCGGCGCGACACACTTGGACGTCAGCCCCTTCTGAATCCTACGCCACGCCATCTCGCCGCTCATACGTGTACTCTTCGAGGTCCCCGTCATCGGCTTCATCCCGTCGATCGGACTCGACCTACATAGACTCAGCATCATCTTTGTCCTCCACGTCTAGAAGAGGAGGGTTCGCTCGCATGACACGACCTGTTTCACCCTCGTCAAGCTTGGGATCTCGTTCCAGAACAGCGCTAGACCACGAATCCCATTATGGTGATCCGTGGTTTGATGATGATGGCCACTTTTCAGATTCATCGAACTGCACTATCACGCCACATACACCACGGCGCCGTGGGGGCCAGCGTCGACAACCTCCCCCGTACGTGCAATCATCGCAGTCTTCTTCCCCATCCCATGATACTCCCAGCACACAACTCGACCACCGACTAAATAGAACCGAGATGAGAATGGAGTATATACTTAATATTGTCAAGATGATGGTCCCGTGGAAGCGGGGTGTGGATGAGTGGCGGAACGACACTGAGCGGGTCAGGATAGAGAAGCTCACTCCGCCCACCGCTGAGCCATCAAATGTCGTGCTTCCCGACGCACCAGTGGACGAACCGTCATACACTCAGCCTCCATCAGTTCCTCCCATCAATCCATCCCAAGCGGGACATTACTTCCCGCAAATACCACCAAGTGTCGCCGCTTTCGATCCCTTACAGGGCCGTCTGCTCAGAGACTACAGCCAACCACCACCACCCCAAGCCTATGCAATTCCTCCTGGCGCTGAGCAGACAGAGTCCCAACGTCTTCTCTCTCAAGCCATGATGTATGCAACAGTCGAGCTGCAGCATACCTTCCAGGCTAGTGTAGCCGCTATCGCGGGCGATTCGAACGAACAACATCGACAGGAGTGCGGCGCGAGAGTAGCAGGGGCGAGACGACGGGAGGCGGCGCAGCAGGCTCTTGATGCGGTAGTGGCGGAGAGGGGAGGAGATAACCATGTTCAGATACCGAGCATGTTGAGGAATTTGTTGAAAAAGGAGGATGAATGACAGCTGGATCGTGAGTGATGGGGTTTCATTCAGCTAGACAGGGACATGACATGCATTTGGTGAATCAAAGATGACCATGAACATGTCTCGTTCCAACTTTTGAATAAATCGCCTCTTACGATTACACACCATTGACCTTGCGATTTGTATCTTATGATAGCCTTAAGTTGTTGTCTCTTCGCAGATCTCGTTCAAGGCCTCCGCTATCACCTCAGCCTCTACAAGCATCCCAAGAGCCCTCTCCCGCCCAGGAGTTGGCGGACCAGATCCTTGAGTCAACGGATACAATGCATTCTGAATACACTTTTTAATACGCATTCCTGTCGCCCAAAGGTTTCAAAAGTACTTCAACGACGCGCCTCTGCTCGCCGTTCCCGGTCGGACCCACCCCGTTGAGATCTTGTACATTCCCGAGCCTGAACGCGATGAGGTCGAGGCCGCACCTATCGTAAGTACGCCGTTGGTCAAAGTCAACATCCTCGTTGCGGGGCAGTAGATGCATCATAACCATAGAGCCATTAGCATTCTTCAGCGAAACAGGGTTGTGTGCGCTCGGATGGGCGACGTTATACAACATCGTCGCTGCAGTACCGTAGCCGCCGAAAATTTGTGATTGCTGACGGGAGTCTCCTATAATTAATATATAATCAATCCTATAAAATAAATTCTTAATGCTTCAGCTGCGGGTAGAGGTATTTCCTTAACTATGAAACCTTCCACAAGGCCAATTTGACACACCGGATGAGGCTATAAGCTTGCCGTCGATTAGGCTTCTTGAAAACCATATGCCTGGAAGCCTATTATGCTCAACAAGGACTTTCGGGCTTCAAGTCTCGGTGAGGAATAGTCATGGTACCAAGAGGAACCTTGGAATCACCCGTGGCATTTCCCTGCGTCAAGAGCAAAACGTTGGCGCCAACCTCCGGAGGGTCAACACCGTAGTGACAGCGATATAGTGAAATGACGAGCTGGCTGAAGATGCTCCAGACGAAGCTTTCCTGAGCTCGCTGGCCGTTCAGCGAGAAGTTCATGTACGACAACGAGGGCTGGAACGCTCTGTATATGGAAAATCACGACCAACAACGAGCAATCAGCCGTTTCGTCCGCGATGACCCTGAGCACCGTGTTGACAGCGCAAAGCTTTGCGTGGAGGGCCAAAGCATCAATTATGGCAAATTGGCGCACACAAACGTTATACTTCGACCAAAACCCGCCGCCAGTCAAAGGCCAGATACCAACCGTCCGGCTGCCAGTTGACCACAAGGGTTTAGCTGTTTAGAATTGTAGGAATCCCCTCCCCCAAATTTTAATGTTTTTGGAGAGTTTTGGAGGTGCGGAGGTTAAGTGAAGGCAACCAAGCTAGGGAGACGCAGATGCTGTAACTCGAAGGTGACCTGTGTGCGTGCATTATCGATGAAGGTTATGCTAAAAAGACCGTGAATCAACGGTTCATGAACGATATCATCCAGCCCCAGAATTGAATCGAGGCAGCCGCTGTCCCAGCTGTTCGGGTCTTCTAGCATGGTCTCTTGCCAATCGAATAATAGACTCGGCTTCATGCAAACAGTCTAAGAGCACCATGACTGTGGAGATGTGGAATACCTAACAATATTAATAACGTATACAGAAACGCCACGTCCAAGTTTACGTTAACAAAATATGATGCTGGTTTGTGTCTCCGACTTCGAAAGTCTCAACGGCATGCTATAAATAACACGTTCTTGTCCAAGCTGAGGTCCGTACATGCCAACTCATCACTCCAGAGCCGCCATGCTCCATCTCCTTCTTGAGTAGGCTTTTT